>PVKS010003131.1:0-107862 GCA_004027875.1 Aplodontia rufa | reverse complement strand
TACAAAAGCTTTGGTACATATATACTATGGAATACTACTCGGCCATTAGAGAGGACGATATTATGGCTTTTGAAATCAAATGGATGGAGATGGATAGACTTATGCTTAGTGAAGTCTCCCAAGCTCAGAGACTCAAGGGCCGAATGGTTTCTCTCATCTGTTGATGCTAGCATATACGGGGAAGCAGTATGGCAGACAGCTAACCTAACAAAACTTCAAATTGAATGACTTTCAGAGTATTAGGGGGATGGCTCTATAGGATACTTGGAGGGGGATGGGAAGAGGGAGGGTATATGAAGAACTCATAGGAGACTGGAGAGTGGGAATATGGGGGAAGCATCCCAGAAGCTGATGTCATTCCTCCACGAGCTACACATTTAACGCATGAGTTCTTCTGGGGGAAACTGCAACAGGTAAAACCCAAGGTGGTCATCCATGTTTTGGCTTTTCC
The DNA here is from genome assembly GCA_004027875.1 of Aplodontia rufa. Lineage (NCBI taxonomy): Eukaryota > Metazoa > Chordata > Mammalia > Rodentia > Aplodontiidae > Aplodontia > Aplodontia rufa. The sequence goes on along the minus strand of PVKS010003131.1, from coordinate 107,411 downwards.
CCTGGATAACAAAGTATATATACATTGATTACTGTTGGTTTGATAATGTTTCCCCCTCAACTGTATCTCTATATACTTCTAATAAAAAATAAATTAAATTAGATTAATTTAAAAAAAAATCTCAGCCACAAGAAAAAGAGATTCATATGTAAGAGTTCTGAGGTTAAATGAAAACCTTCCCAGCACGATTTGATTAGAAACATCAGTATGGATTTATGATGTGTTTTATTTCTTTAAGCACCACACCATCTACTAAAGATTCTAGAAATGACCACCAGCCAAATGCCTTGGTACCGTATCTGCTACAATGGGTACTCAAAAAATATTTGTGGGAGGAAGGGGAGGGGAGAGGAAGAGAGAAAGTGGGGAGGAGAGAAGAAGGGAGGAGAGCAAAGACTCCCTGGAACCTGCGTGTATGAGGGTGTAGACTAGAAGTGGGTTACACAGCACACATTTAGCCTGCTAACGGTAAGGACCTGGAGAGGGAGTGGCTGAGGCCTTTTGCAATTTACTTAATACCTTCTGGTAACTGTAGGGTATTTTAAAGAATATATCAGGACTTTATAGTAAAAATGCACATTTTAAATAAAAGCCCTCAAGCAAATTGGCAATATGTATTATAAACTTTAAAGTTATGCTTGAGTCAAAATAATAGCGTTTTGTGCGTGTGAATGTTTCAAAATTATTTATAATATGGGAAATTTTCAAATATCTAGTACAAGCAATAATTAGGCATTGCTTAAGTTAATTCTGCTACATATATATGGAAACACTACGAAGTCATTAAATCACACATTCTCCAAAACCATATCACTAAGTGGGGAAAAAACAAATTGTAAGGAGTATTGTAAATGAGATCCAAAAACATATTTTAATGTGTGTATACATGTTTATTATATACAACCTATACATTCACATACATAGAAAAAAGAAAGCCAGGACTGATATAAACCAAAATGCTAAAGGGGTTACCGCTGAGGTGTATAAGTGTGAGTAATTTTGTTTGTTTCTCCAGGAACCACATAATTATGATATGCCTACAGTTTCTGTGTTTCCCTTTCTATGAACATGGTTTTTTTTGTAATTCAAAAAGAGCAATGTTCATTTTAAAGACATAAAAGAAGGATCTCTGAGAATGAAGTGGAATAAATATACCAGGCTCCATCCTGAGCGTGCAGACAATGAGCCCTGACCAAAGCAGGAAACGGAGCCCACGGGGATCCGGACACGGCTTCTGCCCGGGCCAGAACCACCCTCACCGCAGGGACCACTCACCATCCCTGAGTGGCCATCCACCAAAAGCATTAAACCCAGCCGAGCACGGTAGCCCGTGCCTGTAGTTCCAGCTTCCCAGGAGGCTGAGGTAGGAGGAATCACTTGAGCCCAGGACTGGAGACCAGCCTGGGAAAGCAGCAAGACCTCCCACCTCCAAAACAAAGAAGAACACAAAACACGCAAAACCCATTCACTTTTCTTTCCCATATAGTTCTCCTCTTCCCTGCACAAATCTTGGCATTCTCTACACTAATACGTGGGGTCGTGTCCTGGTAGATCCAAACTGTTAGCCAGTGGCAGTTTTTGACAACCTGCATCCCTTCACTTTACACCTGGAGACACCCTCTATCCACTCTCCGCCAAAGCGCTACAGGTAGGGCTTCATTCTCAGCCCAGGATCAGAACGTGGGGACCCACGCCCATCAGAACGTTCAATAAAAAATGATTGGTTCAAGAAGAACAATGCAGCCCAATCAGAGCCCAGGAGATGCCATGAGGCTTCTGCTGACTATCCTGCTTTTCCTGATGGACACAGACTAACTATAAGGACGCACTCCTAGGAATTGCTAGAAATCATTAAAGCCAATAATAAAAAAAGAAAGAAAAGAAACCTGCCCTCAGAAAAGGCAGAACAAACAGACGAAGATGCAGAGAGGACAGGACAATGCCCGTCCACACATCCCTGAAGCCCTTGGACCCAGCCATGCTGAGATCTATCCTTTGGATCATTTGGTTTCCAGAGCTCAGAAGTCTCTTTTCTGCTTAAACCCATTTGAGGTTTTTTTTCTGATTTCTAACCAAACACTAACAATCAACATACCTGGTTTTCTCTGATGATCTGAGAAAAGGACCTATTGCCAGTTACATGCATTGGGGATGATTTGGGGAGATGGCTTAGGTGCTACAAACAGAAACCTGGAATCAGAAGACCTGCATTTGAACCCTTCCTCTGCTACTTCTTAGCTGTGTGACCTTGAACATCACTCTTTCTGAACTTGAATCTCCTCCTGTGTAAAGCAAGGATCTCAACGCCGACTTCACAGCCTTGTTAGAATCAAACGTTAAGAACTTTGATTTTTATATGCTAAGTGAAGTATCCAAATCTCAGAGACTCAAGGGCTGAATGTTTTCTCTCATTCGTGGAAGCTGGAATACATCTGGAAACAATATGTTAGATGGCTAAGCTAATAATAACCTCAAATTGTATGAATTTTTACACAAACAGGGGGATCATTGACTAGGATACCTGGAGGTGTAGGGAGGAGGGCAGGGTTGGGGGAGGGATTAGGAAGAATATCTAGGAGCCTGGAGGGAGGGAATATGGGGGAATCATCTCAGAAGGAGATCTCTGACCTCCACGAGAAGTCCATTTAACACAGGGGTTCTTCTGGGGGAAACAGAATCACAGGGAACCCAAGGGGGGCATCCATGACATGGCATCAGCCTTGGATAACTATGTAAATATACATCTGTTCTTGATTGTTTGACAATGATTCCCCCTTAATTGTAACTCCATATTCATCTAATAAAAAAAGAAATTTGATTTTTATCTTAAGAACAATGGGAAGCCCTTGAAAGATGTGAATGAGGAAATTTCTTCAATTCATGTTTTTAAAAAAAAACATCACTTGGGTTGCTGGTGGAGAATGGGTTGTAGGAGGTCAAGTGAAAGCAAGAGAGCTGGTAGGAGGGGACTTAGACGTCTATGCAGATGACGGTGACTTGGACTAGGGCGTTTACCCACTGGCCATTCCCAAGTGAGAGGAGCAAAATCCGGAATCACCAGATTTACCCAATAGCAAATCGCCTGCCATCTCTGACTTTCTCCCATGGTTGTTTTTTTATTAGATGAATATTTATTTATTAGATGAATAAGGAGTTACAATTAAGGGGGAAACAGTGTCAAACAATCAAGAACAAATTTATATATACTTAGGTATCCAAGGCTAATGCTGTCATGGATGCCCAGCTTGGGTTCCCCATGTTGCTGTTTCCCCCAGAAGACCCCCTGAGTTGAATGGATATCTCATGGAGGTCAGAGATCTCCTTCTGAGATGATTCCCCCACATTCCCACCCTCAAGTCCCCTGGATATTCTTCCTAAGCCCTCCCCCCCATCCTGTCTCCCACCCTACCCCACCAGGTATCCCATGGTTTTTTTTAAACAATTTTTATTTAATTTTTCATGTGCCTTTTGTTGCTCTGACACTTCGTTGTGTACGTGGTGCTGGGGTTTGAACTCACATCCTTGTGCATGCCAGGCAAGCACCATAACCACTGAGCCCCCACTCCAGCCCCCTGCCATGTTGTTTTAATATAAATAAATTTAATGTTCAAATAGTTTTCATCCAGTAAAATCTCAAATTTCATTTATAAGAGATACAGAGATTTCTGATCCATATTAAAATAAGTATATTACTATTAATTTTAATAACTACACACAAATCACTCAAATCCATCTCAAATATTACCAGTAGTAGTCAATAAACCCCATATTGGGTGGTATAAGTGAAAGAAAGAATTTATTTCTTCTTGCTAGGCTCGGTGGTACACACCTGTAATCCCAGCAACTCAGGAGGTTAAAGCAGGAGGATCACAAGTTTGAGGCCAGCCTCAGTATCTTAATGTGGCCCTAAACAATTTAGTGAGACCCTGTCTCAAAGTTTAAAATAGAAAGTGGTTCAGTGGTTAAGTTCCTATGGGTTCATTCCCCAGTACAAAAAAAAAAAAAAAAAAAAAGTAGGGTTGGGAGTGGGGAGGCGTGTTTCTTCCATTATTCAGGGGAAAGGAGCTACCTGGCATCAAGTAAGGTGGTTTAAGGAAACCAGTAGAGAATTTTTTTTACCTAAAGATGGACTTTAACAAAGAAATCACTTTAGGGGGAGAAAAAAAATCCTCAGCCTAGCAGAAAAATTAGAGGGTGATTATTTGAATGACATTCCTCCCTTTTACAAAGTAGCTCACCACAGAGACCCTTTAAACTGAGAGCCCCCTACTGAATAAGTGCCTGGTACAATCATTAACTACTTGACAGAAAGCTTGGGGGCAGCTGGGGGAGGAAGGAGGCGGCAGAGAGGACTCTTCAAGCCAAGCCCTGGCCCATTTAAGACCAATTTGAAATGAAGATTTCAGAAAGTCTGAAAGTATAATTTAAGTGAATGGGCTAAGTAGGCTTCCACGAATAGCTTCCACTTAGACAATGTTTCTCAAGAATATCCCACTCCGCAGCCATTAAAAAGTGTATTTGGGGAGAATATTTAATGACATTGGAACATCTCAAAAGCAGGTGGCAAATCGGCACGTACAGTGTGATTCTAATTTCAGATTTAAAAAAGAAATTCTATACATGGCAAAAAAAAAAAAAGACCAGGAGTCCAACATAAAAATGTTAGCAGTATTTATATTTAGATAGTGGGATTACATGGGTGATTTTTAGTTTTGTCTTGAATCTTGCCTGTATTTTACCCCAGCTTCTGATTATTTTAAAGTAGAACATGACAATGAAAGAATTTTTTCCTAAAAAAATTAAGATTGATTGAAAGTCTAATGCAAATTATAATATTTCCCTATTGGCTAAAAATATAAATAGGCAATCTCTTACTAGATGGGTTGGATCTCCTATTTCAGATATGATGATAGGATGATAGTTAACATTTTGTAACCACTCATATGTCAGGTGCTGTGCTCATGGCATTGACACTCACAGCTCCCTATGAGATGGGTATTTTATTACCTCCACCTCTGATTTTCCAAATGAAGAATCGGGCTCAGAGCAATGATGTAACATGTTCAAGGTCACTAACTGGCAGGTGGCAGAGAATCCAGGTCTCCTGAATTCTAATTCAGGGCTCTTTCTCCTTCCTAGCATTGGGTGTCTACAGATGCCCTAGTTTATGGGCTGAAAATATCCCATAATTACCCCATAAATTAGTCATCGGGTTTATTTATTCCTTGCATTTAACTTATTATTTAGCATTTAAAGGACACATTACATTGAGCAAGAACCATCAGTCTTTCACATAGCGCTTCGGTTAATAACTTGGTAATTATAATCCACAGTCACAAAGCTGAATGTGCCTAAGCACATTAATGTTCCCACAGTACTAGATCCCCTTTTAAGAAGACGTGCTCGTCAATTATCTCTGACCCGCCTGCTCTGTGAATTTATGTCCTCCTAGACCACTAGCACTTACTCTTGCTATCAGAAGGTCCTAAAGTTATAACAAAGCCCCTAAACCTAAGGATTTGAAAATTGCATACTTATGCTGTTCTTCAGTGTGGTATCAGAATATCATTGAGTCAATCCATGATACTAACAGAAGAGTTATCTACATTCTCTCTGTGCTAAAGCTTCAGCTAGCTGTCAAGCTTACAGGAGGAAGAGCAGAAAGCAGTGCTTATCAATCCTATCAGATCCAATATTCTCTTGTATCGGTCAGTTTCTGATGCATAACAAACAATCCCAAAGTCTGAATGACTAAGGAGAATAAATATGTAATTTGTCAGTCTTGTTCTGTGATTGGCTGTGCTGAGATCATGTGGAATCCAATCCCATGGGCTTGATACCTTTGGCTGGTCAGGATCTATTCCAGCATCCTCACATTACCAGACTCCCAAGGCACGTTATTTTTTTTTTCATAGCAAATGGTAGAAGAGAATTAATGGAAATACATGGTGATTCCATTCTGTCCATATTTCATTGACCATAAAAAAATCTCACGGTCAAGGTCAAAACCAATGAGCCAGGGAAATATTGTCCACCTTCGTCAGTGGGAGGTACCGCAAAGTCACATGGCAAAGCATGCTGATATGTAATTCCATTAAGGAATTCTACCCAACCTTTAAAGCAAATACCCTGTAATGTGCATTTAGGATGCTGAAAGGAAATTCAGAAATAATGCACATACATATATAATTTTCACGAATCAATTTCATATGTAACTGCTAAAAGACATAGCAAGATAGTCTGATGTCAGCTCATAAGCAAACAACCACCCACCAAAAACAAAAGCACAGCTTGCGGTAATAGCCATGAACACAAGCGGGCACGGGCACATGGCATGGGTCCCTCCACTACTGGGAACGACATTGCCACTGGTGGTGTGAATTTTCTGAAATGGTATAAAGCATGGGTAAAGAATCCTTTATTTATTTATTTTTAAAGAGAAGGAGGGACAGAGAGAGAGAATCAATCTTATTTAGTTTCTCATGTGGTTCTTGTTACTAGAACACTTTGGGGTTCAAATCTGGGGCCTCATGCATGCCAGACAAGCACCATAACCACTGGGCCACCGCTCCAGCCCCTCATCTTTTAAATAAACTACAACCATTCTTGGTATGCAACGTAAGTTACACCCCTAGAAAAAGTAGAGTACACTAAATCTGTGAAAAATCTACTCTGTTAATTGTAAAATATGCTTAGAGGTTATAAACAGATTTTTCACCTACCCAAATGTCTGGAAAGTCAGGCAAAACACAGGACAAGTATTCTCCACACATGGCTGAAGGTCTGGCTCACTTGTGCTCTAAAGTAAATCATGAGAGGCTGGAGTGGTGGCTCAGTGGTTGAGTGCTTGCCTCACATACATGAGGACCCGGGTTCAAACCCCAGCACTTCATATGCAATTAAGTGTCAGAAACAAAGGCCAGATAAAAACATAAAAATTGATTCTCTCTTTCTCTTTCCTTAAAAAAAATAAACTAAATCATGAAAATGTCACACTCTTCCCATCAGTATAGCTACCAAAATTCCTGGAAGGAGTCCTAAGGGGTGCCCTTGCCCCTGTGAGAACCACTGGTGCTATATTAGAGTGGAATGTTTGACGATCTACAGCCTAACTTTGGAGGCAGGCTCTGCCTCCTTCTTACTCTGTGACTTTAGACAAGTTGTTGAACTGCTCTGAGCCCACCTTACTTAATTAAATGTTGCTTTAAGAATAAATGGCACCAGGGGCTGGAGCAGTGCCTAAGTGGTTACGGTGCTAGCCTCGCAATACACAAGGACACGAGTTCAAACCCCAGCACCACGTACACAATGAAGCGTTAGAACAACAAAAGCCAGATGAAAACCTAAATAAAATTGATTCTCTTTCTATCTCTCTCCTCTCTCTCTCCCTATTTTTTTTAAGAGAGAAACAGAGAGAATCAATTTTTATTGAGTTTTTCACATGGCTTTCGTTGCTCTGACACTTAGTTGTGTACATGGGTGCTGGGGTTTGAATCTGTGTACTGGTGCATGCCAGGCAAGTGCTGTAACCGCCAAGCCACCACTCCAGCCCATGTCCCTCTCTCTTTAAAAATAAAGAAATAAATAAGTAAGTGACGACAGGCACAACAGCACGTGCCTGAAATCTCAGCGACTCAGGAGGCTGAGGCAGGAGGATTGCACGTTCAAGATCAATCTCAGCAACTTAGACCCTAAGGACTCAGTGAGACCCTGTCTCAAAATAAAACATAAAAAACGGGCTGGGGATGTGTCTCAGTGACTAAGTGACCCCGGGTTCGATCCCCAGTGACAAGAACAACAAAGAGAATAAATGACAACAGCAGCGGGAATGTAGCTCAGTGGCAGAGCATTTGCCTAGCACTCCTGCGTCTCTGTGTTCAATCCCCAGCATCACAAAAGAAAGAAAAAAGAAATGACACTAGACAAACGGCAAAGCGCTTGGCACAGCGCCTGCACACGTCAAGTCAGGACAGAAGTCAGCGCCTAACGGTGACGCTATTCGTGTAACGTGTTCCCATCACACAGACCAGGAAACAGAGGTTTGAACCGAGGTCCTTCCTCCCCCTCTCCATGCTGATCTAGTCCAAAGATGAGCAATAACCAACGCTCTGTTACGAATCAGCTTCAGAAGGAAGGTGAGGCTGGAAAGGTGGTGGAGCTGGCAAGGAAGCCCATGGGTGGTGCATTCAAACTCTAGCCTGGGATAGGTCATGGGTTTGCGGGGGGAGTTGTTGTTGTTGTTGTTTAGAGAAAGAGAGAGTTCATTTTTTTTCACTTTTCATTTATTTATTTGTGCATGTGGTACTGGGGATTGAACCCTGGACTCCGCACATGCCAGGCAAGTGCTCTACCACTGAGCCACCTCCACAGCCCCTGTGCCACGGTTGTGCTAGGAAGAAAGCACCCTTTTTCACATCCCTGTCAGCGTCACCACTTGGGACACTTAGAAGACAAAAAGACAGCACAGACACCCACCGATGACCCAGCAGAAGCTTCGGCCTTCAGCCAGGACACTGAGAAATATTTTGGAGGGGAAGCATGGAAGACCACTCTGCGTCCAGAGGCCAGGATGCAAAGCCCAGGGCTGTCACTTGCCATTTGTGAGTCCGTGGCACCTGCCTATGCCTCAGTTTCCTCATATGCAAAAGGGAGTAACCTGTACAAACATCACAGGCCTGTGGCGAAGACTGAATAGCTCATGTCTGGAAGAGCGCTGGCATATATTAGGTCTGCTGCATCATGCATTATCACTTTTTTTTAAGAGAGAAGGACAGTGAGAGAGAGACAGACAGACAGAATCCATTTTTTAATTGAGTTTTTCACGTGGTTTTCGTTGCTCTGACACTTAGTTGTGTACGTGGGGTTTGAACCTGTGTACTTGTGCATGCAAGGGCCATAACCACTGAGCCACTGATCCAACCCCATGAGTTATCATTACTGAGGAGATGAGAATGATCTGTGTGCATCCACAGGTTTGATGTAGTCATAGAGACCCACAGTGGAGGACAAAAAGTGACCCAAGAATGGATGAATGAATGGACAATGGTTGAAAGTAACTTTGGACTTCAGAAACATATGATACTTAGCTTCCAATGTGGACAGGAGGAAATGGCAAAGGAACATTTAGCCTTACCAAGCATGCTCTCAGCCACTATACAATGTGGTCTTTTTATTTTAATTAGAATTTTTTTTTTGGTAGCAGGGATTGAACCCAGGGGTGCTTAACCACTGAGCCACATCCCTAGACCTTTTTATTTTTTATTATGAGTCAGGGTCTCACTAAGTCGCTTAGGGCCTTGCTAAGGTTGCTGCAGCGGCTTTGATCCTCCTGCCTCAGCCTCCAGAGCCACTGGGATTACAGGTGTGCACCACCACACCCAGCGCCACACAGTCTTTCAAAAAAACAAAACCCATCTTGGGTGCGGAGGCTGTTGCGATCCTAAATGAATGAACACCACCACCATGAGCCTCCCACAGACTCAGCCTGACACAGGATGGTTTTAACCCCTTCCCATCAATACTCCCAGAGGAGAAGGAAAGAAGCATGATGGGAAAAGGAGACAAGAGAAAGAAAAGGAGCTAAAGCAGCAGCAGAAAGGTGCCCGGGGGACAGTGCCCAATGCCAGGTAGACCCATCGGTGTTTGCCCAGTGGATGGATCGGTGAATGGCTGGACGCCCAACCTTATCTTCTGCCCTTTTCAAACTCCAAATCAAGATGCGAGATTTCCAGAGATGAAGTAATAATAATCTCAGTTCACTCACCTTTAAAATGTCAATAGCTTCCGGAGAAGGAGATATGAAAATACCATGTTTTCCCATGGTAGAGAAACTACAAATATTTCATATTCCAGTGAGGGCCCTGCCTCTTCCTGTCTATGTGACCTGGAGCAGGACACTGTGATTCTTTGGGCTTCGTTTTTCTCATAGGAGATCCCAGGAATCTGCGCAGAGTAGGCATCGTGTAAGGTTATGAAGGTCGATTGTGTGTGAGTGGGCTTAGATTTCCACCTGAGAGCAGGCACCCAGTTGGGTAATTATATTCATTTCGGCCCTCTGATGGTTGTTATCACACCGCACATTGCGTATTGGTGACTTCTTACTTCCATAGGAACTCAACAGTTTATAAAACACTATTGCCCTGGCCACAGTTTACTTAATGTGCATCCTGGGAACTCGGTGAGTGATTGCTAACCCCGTATCAGTCATATTCCCCCAACAACACTGCATAACAAGCGATCATGAAAACCCGGGACACAGAAACAAGCATGTACATGGGTTCAGCTGACCTGCTCTCTCACTCTCACGCCCACCGTTAACTAAGGGTTACTGGCAGCTCTGCTGAGCTTGGTTGGACTCACTTGCGTGTCTGGGGATGGGCTGGCTTCTGGCTAATCAAGGATGGCCTCTGCTGGGGTGACTGAGACAATCCAGCTCCACAACACAGGCCTCTCACCCTGTTGCAGGCTACCCCAGGGATTTCCCCAGGGCATTTGCACAGGACCTAGAAACACAAGGAGCACCTTTTCAGACTTCTGCTCGGATCACTTCTGTTAATATCCTGTTGCCCACAGCAAGTCACAAGACCTAAATTCAAAGAATGAGCAAGTGTCCTGTGCCTCTTTCGGGAGAGGAGCTGCAGAGGATGAAGAAGCAGAAGGGTTGTGATGGGTTGAACTGTGTTCCATTAAAACTCGTGACCTTGGGGTTGGGGATTTAGCTCAGTGGCAGAGCGCTTGCCTAGCACGCGCAAGGCCCCAAGTTGGATCCTCAGCCCTGAAAAAAAAAAAACAAACTTGTGACCTTGAAAACTAATGCAAGGGGTAAAGATCTAGGGCATTAATACAATCAATCCTCTGTATTCTCTTTTACAGAGGAGGAAAGTACCATTCACAAAGTCCAGGTTAAGACACCAGAGAAGGAGCAATGGAATTGTGAGTGGAACCTGGATCTCTCCATCAGATGACTCAAACCTGCCATCTCAACCCTCAAGCCTGCATCTTTTCCTACATGGCTTCCAACAAGCAAGCACTGGTGTGTGAACTACACTGTTCGTGCCCGGGGCAACTCTGCACACATTGCTCCAAAGCTTTCTGTTCCTTAACAATCTAGTCATTGTGTTTATGGCTTTGCAATGCAGGGTGCCAGGCTCTGAGGCCATCACTGGTTTCTTGAGGACTTTTATTTGGTCTGAGACTGTACGAAGCTTCTGATAAGATAAAAAGGTGTATACAATAAAGAGGAGAAAATTTGGGTAAGATCTTGTATTTCTTTTTTTTTAAGAGGATGGGGAGGAAAAGAGAAAGAGAGAATCAACTTTACTTTTGTTTATTTCATCCAGCCTTTTGTTTCTCCAACACTTATGTGGTGCTGGGGTTTGAACCCAAATCCTTGTGCATGCCAGGCAATCACTCCAACTGCTGAGCCACCACTCCAGCCCCCAAACTTTGTATTTCAAAATGACTTCAGCTAACTTCACATGCCTAAGCTTCTACAGTCATTAAACAGACTTGACTATTTAGAATGACTAAAGCCATTAGAATGGTTTCTTGAATAGAATGAAATGAAATGAATGGAAAAGAGATGGATCATTAACTCATGTATCAGGGTTCTCCAGAAAAACAATGAAATATGTATTTCTATATACTTCTGCTTATATCTACCTAGGTAGATAGGTAGAGACGTAGGCATAGATATAAACAGAGATATATAGGAAGAGATGCATTAGAAGGTACTGGCCCAAGCAATTATGGCAGTTAAGGAGTCCACAACCCACCATCTGGAAGCTGGAGACCCAGAGAAACTGGCTTAGTTGGAAGAACTGAGAGCTTGAGAGCCCATGTGCCCATTCCAGCCTAGATCCTAAGGCCTGAGGATCAGGAGCACCAAGGGTAGGAAAAGATTCATATCCTAGCTCAAGCCATCTGGAAGAATTGACTCAACCTTTCCCCATCTTTTTGTTCTACTGGGGAGGCCCATATACTTGGCTTACCCCCACCAATTCAAATGCTCAACTCTTTCAAAAATACCTTCCCAGAGCCACTGAAAAATAATGCTTTTTTTTTAAAGAGAGAAGGACAATGAGACAGAAAGACAGCATCAATTTTTATTGAGTTTTTCACGTGGCTTTCGTTACTCTGACACTTAGTTGTGTACATGGGTGCTGGGGTTTGAACCCGTGTACTTGTGCATGCTGGGCAAGTGCTGTAACCGCCAAACTACCGCCCCAGCCCAGAAATAATGCTTAACCAGCTATCTGGGCATCCTATGGCTCAGTCAAGTTGATATGTAAAGTCAAACAATACAACCCATTATGCAAATATTTATGGAGCACTTACTACATGCCAAGCAGGGGCCTGGAATTAAGATATAAATAAGTGCAATAAGGGAACAGAGAAGTTGTCTTGTATTTATTCACTATTTGCTCATTAATTACTAATTTTAGATCTACGGAGTATTCGCTACTGCAAGGGTCATTGAGAATATTGAGTTGGACAGGATGGGCATGGCTGCTGTTGCTAGGTGAGCAGATGAGACGGGTGTTAGATAACTCATCTAATTAACAATTAATCAATGGCAACTGTGGTAAGTGCAGCAGAGGGGAAGCAGAGTTGCTAAGGGCTGTATAAGCAAGAGCTGACTTGCTCATTTTAGGAGAACGGGAGTCAGAAGAGAGGTTACTCAGGAACTGAAGTGGAAGCTGACATATCAAGGATTGGTAAGGACCCTCCAGGCAAAGACAGGGCAAAGTTTTTTTGTGAGAAAGAGAAAAGCTGCCCTGACATCCAGGAGCTGGTCTGGCACTATCACCTGGCCTTGGTCTTGCCAGGAGCTGATCTGCTGGCTTGCACAGCTAGGGCTTGGAGTCCTCCTGCTGAACATAAGCAATTTCACAGAGCATCAATAGAAGGCAAGGCCTCCAGACACTACGGTGGAGCAAGACTGAAATAAGCATATCTGAACACAGATAAAACAAGAACACTGCCCAAGCCACAAAAGTGACCAAATGTCCCCCTTCCTAACATGAGTAGCTATTGCCTCTCTACCAACTGTAGGTTGGTAATTGACACCCTGTTGTAGTCCTTTCTTCCTCTAGATAAGATTTTTTAATTCCAATCACAGAATTACTTCCACTTCCTGTCAGGCTCCAATCCAGAGAAAGTGTCAACTCCTTAAACCCTCCCCTAAATTACCCAACCGAAGTCCAGGTCCTAAGGTGGATCCTTTTGGATCCCCTCTTACTAAGATGCCCCATGGTTCCACTGACACCTGTTCTTCTTCTGTGCAATGAATAAAAATCCCAACCCGGGACTGGAGCAGTGGCTCAGCAGTTACGACGCTTGCCTGGTATGCCCAAGGATACGAGTTTGAACCCCAGCACCACATACACAATGAAGTGTCAGAGCAACAAAAGCCACACGAAAAACTAAATAAAATCAATTCTCTGTTTCTCTCTCTCACTGTCCCTCTCTTTAAAAAAAAAAAAAGAAATGTAAATAATAATAATAATTCCAACTCTTTCAACAGCCAGTGTGTCCATATGGGGCACTAGCTGAAGGACACTGACACTTATAAATGCTTTAAAAAGATCTGAAGAATCTAGGCTATCTTCCAAAAGCACATCTAAATTTAAGGAGGCATGAAAATTATTATTTGAATGCACAATTAACATTTATCATAGCTAAAAATATTAGTTAATGGTAAATTTAGGAGCTGTGTCTTTAGGTGTTGTCTATACACTTTCAGGGTGCATTGGGAAGCTTTCTTTTAATGCACCTAATATACTTTATTTGCATCTGAAGCATAGTTTACTTTCTTAAATCAGGGTGAGGTTTAGAGTGTTCCTACCTCTGGGATTTTGGCACATCTCCAGTTGTCCCTTCTTTTTACAGTCTCAACTTATGTGACTAATTGATTTGAGGGCCTTGAAAGTGACCTTAGGCCTCTGGCACCTTGACCTTACTTGACTAAAACATAACTCATTACCCTTCCTTAAAAATCTGGACATCTGGCAACTTAGAAGAACTTATCAAAATTTTAAATGTGCTTAACCTTTGACCCAGCCAAGCTACTCTGAAATTTTTATCCTATAAATTCGCTGGCACAAAAATCCAAAGATACACAAAGTCATTTCTTGCTTTGTTGGTAATAACAGGAAGAAAAAAACTGGAAACAACCCAAATTTCCATCAATAGTCAACTGGCTAGCTGAATCTTAATCCATCCACACAGATCCATGCTCTGCCAACTTACAGCCATTAACAATGATGTCATAAATGGGTGAACTGGTTTGGTTTGGAAAGATGAAGGTAGGGAAAAAGGGTGCTCAGGGTTGGTGAAAGAACACAGAGGCACAGTGCTTGTTGAGCATGCAGAGTCCTGGGTTCAACACCAGCATCAAAAAAAGAGACACACTATGATAAGATCCATGATTAACACATACACGTGCACACACAGACACACATTTGTATAAGCATTTTTTTATGCCATAGATAAAACTGAGTTACTTCTGAGGACCTTAATTCCCAGAACTAGAGCATTTTACACCATATACCACATTCAAAGGCATATTGTATTGTGTTTAATTTTTAAATTACATTTCTAATTGGTCTCATTTGCTATATTCCTCTCCTCCAGATTCACCAACTGTTCAATCCCCCATTAGAGTTCATAAATTAATTCCTATACTCTCTCTTCCTTGTCCCTAAATCCAGCTACTTGCTGAGCCAAACCTTTCCCCCTCCAAAATGCTTCTTGGCTTTTCACCATGCTCTTCCCTCCTGCCAAGGTCAACGTTAACTGGCAGGTCTCCCTGCCTCCACTTCCTCACTGTGTTGATGGACACTTTGCACTATCTCAGGGAACTCTTTCTAACACACAGAACCCCAGTCTCTCCATTTCTCTCAGCTGGGAAGTGTTAACTTTCAGGGTTAGCTAATCCACTGTTGTAGGGTCTGTTTTGTGCCTTTTCAGATATTTAAGCTGTATCCCCGGCCTCTATCCACTAGATGCCAATAGCATGTCCCTCACCCAGTTGACCATCAGAAAGGTCTCCAGACCTCATCAAATTTCTCCTAGGGAGACAAAATCACCTCCTGTTCGGAACCACTGGGCTACACCCTTTAAAGACCCAGAAAGTCATTGGTCCACAAAACTATCCTCTCAGTTTCTTTCAATTCCTTAAATTGCTATACAAATCTCTTTCTCTGAAAATTTCACCCTTTCTTCTCCCTCATAACTTAAATCCATGTGAGCCTCACCTTGATGTGATACCAGCTCTGGCCGTCATGCACGCTTTTGTCCTTGAAAGCTCCAGCATCCCATAGACTGACTTCTATTTCTCTTTATACCTTCTCTGGAAATAAAGATTCTGTTTGGTTAATTTGGGGCCAAGTGTCAAGCACTAGACCCATCGGCCACAACTAGGAGAGAAGTTGCACCCGGAATGTGCATGGGAACTCCTGTCTCACCTTCACCCTTTCAGCAGGGGTCCTGGAGTGCTTCCAAGGAAGAGGGTATGAGCAGGTCAGATATTAAACCTGTTCCTACAGCAGATATCTATTTTTTCTTAGCATCAGGTAGTCCTCAAACACATCTCCCACCGCCATGGAGCCTGTCCCTACCACTGCTATCAATTTCTGGTTTCAAATCAGTCGTATGCTTTTTAATATAGCCTTCAAAAGAAGTCCCAGCCAATTCAAGACTTTTATTTTGCTTTTTAAGAAACCTTTCTTAACTCCCTTTGGATTCTCAGCATTGATCCAAAGATTGCAATAGTGAAGTGTCCCTTTCTGCATCAAAGGGCATCAGAATCTGCCACCTCTGAAAATGTTATTTAGGCATAAGGATTATTTGGAGCTGGACGTGACTAAGAAGCAACAAATGCAGAAATTGATGTTGACATAGGGGCTGGAGCAGTGGCTCAACGGTTACAGCGCCTGCCCAGCATGCATGAGTACATGGGTTTGAACCCCAGCACCCACGTACAACTAAGTGTCAGAGCAGCGAAAGCCATGTGAAAAACTCAATAAAAATTGATAAATTGACTCTCTCTCTTTCTCTCTCTCTCTTTCACTGGCCTTCTCTCTTAATAAAAATAAAAATAAAAAAATAAAAGCAGAATATAAGTTTCCCTTTGTAAAGGTCTTTCCCTTCCCCTCTTGCATACCAGGAGGAAAACCAGCTATTATTGCTAAACACATGAGTTTGTACAAACCATACAAAAATAACTCTGACCTTACATTAGTTTCCTTCCTGTATTAGCTCAAATTCCTTTTCCTTTGTCTTTCATTTCTCCATAAGTTTATCAGTGTTTGTTAAAATGGTATATAATCTCCCAGTTCTAACCACCTCTGAACCTAAGACAATAAAGGAAAGATTTTCCCCTTTCTTATCATATTATAAATACTCTACACCAATGTGTTTTCTTAACTATAGTTGGAATAAACACCTTTTGGAAGATAACAATGTTTTATATTGCATACAATTTTAAGGCATTCATGACCTCCATTTCATGAATCCTGTAAGATTTTATATATATATATATATATATTTATCTATATACACACACACATATATGTGTGCATCTGTATACATATACACATATGTGAGTGCATATACACACACACATATATATACATATATATCTGTATCCAGTGTGTTGACAACACACACACATTAATTTATTTGAATTTCATTATGAGAAAGAATAAAATTTATCCTTCTACTCTCAATGCCAATCATGCTAGAATTTGGCCTCAATGCCTAAGAGAAAGGAAGGTCATAATCAAAATTCAGAAAAAATAATAAGTTAATTCATGCCTTTTGACCTTGTAAGATAATTTTGGCTACACACAACTTTTGCCTTAAGCACTAACATTAGACCCTTTCCCTTTAACCTCCTGTTCAAGAAATAACCCCCACAAACTTTCCATATCAACGGTTTTCAAACTCTAAGCTTCCACTCTGCATTATCATTAAATAAACTTAATGAGTTAAGTGAAGTTCTATTTTTAAATTAAACAGAACAGAATAGAAAATGTCAGAGTGTATGATTCATAACATGATTGTTTCATGAAACTCTCACTTCTTTATGATTGTGTACATGTGTGTATTGAGTTGTGATGAAATATATGTTTCTTACTCTAACCAAAAATATTTGAAAGTCATTATTCTACATTCTGTGCTGTCCAGTACAGTAACTCAGAAATACAGGTAGCTATTGAGAGCTTGAAATGTAACTTCAGAATTGACATGTACTGATAAGTATAAAATACACACTAGGGTGCACTAACAAAACCTGAAGGGGGAAAAAAGATTGTACACTATT
Source organism: Aplodontia rufa (assembly GCA_004027875.1). NCBI lineage: Eukaryota > Metazoa > Chordata > Mammalia > Rodentia > Aplodontiidae > Aplodontia > Aplodontia rufa. The sequence goes on along the minus strand of PVKS010003131.1, from coordinate 90,085 downwards.
GCATTAATAATTTTATATTGATTACAATTATATTGATTACAATTATAGCATTTCATTTTGGATAGATTGAGATAATGAGAACACTGTTGAAGTTAATGTCACTTATTTTTACTTTTTATAATGTGGATACCAGAAAAAAATCAAAATAATATAGGTAGTTGTCATTACCTGTCAATAGGACAGTGCCACCCCATATGTTTTAGAAGTGTTCTATGTACATGCAGGTGTGTGTTTATAATCTTGCTTGCATTATTACATCTTTATATAACTTCCACCATCTCATTATAACCAAAAACTTAGAATTGCTCACTGTCAGAATGTCTGCCAGTTCCTTTGGTGTCCACTAAAATAGCATCCCCGTCATCTGCACCTCGTAATTCCAATGCAGAGAGTACCTTTCGACTCAGCCTGGGGGTACTCAGCTGCCCTGACAACTTAGTCTGATGTTGCAGAGCCTTGATAGAAATGACAAACCCCTGGGAATGTTCTGATTTTTCTCTTTGCCTTATTAGTACAGAAAGGATATGGCTATCCTGACAATGAGCATGCTCTCCAAATGACTAGACATCCCGTCCAAGCAGGAAATGGCAACTACTTCCTGTGCATCCACTTTACCATTCAGCCTCATTCCCAGACCCTCCTTTCCTCTCTGATCTTAGGAAAATAATATTATCTATCAATCATAATCTTGATATTTCTGCCATCCTCGGTCTGCTGCTCTGACCCCCCATACGTATATGTGTATGCACGCACACACACACACACACACACACACACTCCTGACTAGTTCCAATCTCTCTGAATCCTCCCTGGTTTGACTCCATCTACATTCAACATCTTTAATCACATTGCTCTTAGAATTCTTCCCTTCCTTGTGGCAAATAAATAGAAGATAACACTACAGTAACTGCCTTTTACGGGCACTCCTCCTCCTGACATTACACTTAAGCGTTTTCTTGCATGTAAACACCCCAACAGTTTTTCTAGGGTAACACTCCTTGTTGTACCTTGTGTTTCTGCTTTGTGGTACTTAGAGCAAGGATAAATCAATAATCGCTTCTGTGTTTCTTCCATTTTGTGTTTACTTCCCCCACTCGACGGTATTTGTTTGACCCACCCTGTCCATGACTTCTTTTTTTCCTTGAATTCAAGATAAAATTCAAAATATATATACTTCACAAAAATTTGGATTTCTGACTTCTCTTGAAAAATAAAAACATTCAATGATCTGAAAATACTGCTCAGATCAGTCAGGACAGGCGAGCATAGCTGCATGCAGACTGTAATTTCACTCTCACTTCATGTCCATTGAGAGTGGGTCAAGTCTCTGCACCCCAGGCCCCCTGAGTTCCTTCTGGGATATTGACAGCCCCTGATCCCAAAGGGAAATAAGCCTGAACCAACCACATACCTGCCATCTCTTAAAGTTCTCCCCCAGAAGTGAACACACATCTTCCCCCCACATTTCATTGGCCAAACCAGTCAACAGGATGAGGGACGCTGGCACATCTCAAAGCTGAAATACAATTACATCGAAGGGAAATAATTGTCTAGAGTGGAAGAGTAGCCACCTCCTCCAGAAGGGACATTCACTCTCTAATGTGAAACATACCTCTCATCCTATTCATTATTCTTGGTATATTACATCAATTTATAGGTTTATAACCCATGCAGTAGGGATTGTAGGAAGAATGGATAAGTCAGAAAATGAACAAACTATGCAAATGACATTATGACTCAAATGACAACTAGTGTCTTGAGACACACCCCCTAATGTCAAGTCCTGGCTGATCATTTGCTGCCCATCCTAAGGAACCACTCCATCAGCTGGCCAGAAGTGGATAACAACTCCATGCAGAGTCCCCAGGATCACAGCCCAAATGGAACATTCCTCCCACCAAGTAATGAAATGGATGGCTTTCCACAGAACAAGGAGCCAATGCCCACGGCAGGTCTGGTGCACTAGACAGAAAAGCATATTGAGGTATAGCCTTGTCCTTGGGATCAAACATTGATCATGAATGCTTTGTCTTCCATAGTGACAAGAAAGAAACATCTCTTTGCTCTGTTGTTGATAGACTCAGGGGCATAGAGGGTAAATTTCCCACATTTATTTTTTTGCTTTCTTTACATTGTAAAGGTATGGGTAATCCAAGCTTTTCTCTAAATTTTTATCTCTAAGGAGCCTTAAGAGACTATGGTGAAGCAAACAATGCACAATAGCTAAATTATGAATTATGGAATCAACCCAGATGCCCAACATTGGATGAATGGACCAAAAAACTGTGAGATATCATATATATATATATATGAGTTCTACTCAGCTCTTAAAAAAATGAAATTATGGTCTTTGCTGGTAAATGTATGGAAATAGAGAAAAATCATCCTGAGTGAAATTAGCCAAATCCAGAAGCTCAAGCACTGAATGTTTTCTCTCATATGTGGAAGCTAGAGTACAAGGTAGGAATAACAGACTCTTCAAACATGGATTACCAATAAAACTGGTTGCAGCCTTGTAGACTAGGGGTAGGGGTGAAGGATGGAGTAGGGGAGGGACAGGAGGGAGGGAGGGAGAATGGAGAGGGTAAAGGGGGGAAATAAATAATGTATGGCATACCTGGAAACCTCCAAGATGCTGAAGAGCTCCCATACAGGCATTTAAACCCCAAAAAGAAAAGCCAAGAAATTTATAATTGGGGGGAAATCAAAGGAGAAGAGGGCAAGGGGAAGGTTGTGTGGAGAGGGAAATGGCCTACAATAAATTGTTATGATATGTGTACGTATGAAAGTGTGACAACAAACTCCTTCATTTTGTAAAACTGTTATGCGCCAATAAAAAAGAGAGACTATGATGAGGTGTGTAGATTATAAATTATCTATAAAATAAAGTCTTGTCCCGATTTGCATCAGTTCTGCTAACTTCCTATGAGAAATAAGAAGTCTGAAGGTCCATTTTCAGAATGTGGTCTTAAGGTTCGCATACAAAAGGAAGCCGTCTTAGGTCAGGAACCATGTGGTCAAAGATAATCCATTTTTAAACTCTTTATCAGATATCCCATTACACCTATAGCTCTTTTCTGGACCCATCCCAATTTTATATTAGCCAATCATTGTACCCCTAAGCTCCTCTAATAAGAGTGAAGGGTAAGATTGCATCAGGCTGGAGACAGAATCAGGCAGGCTGCCCGCTCAAGTGTGCTTGCTCATCAGGGATGAGCAAGGGAACTTTGAGAGTGCACCTTCTGCAGAAGTCTGTCTTGCTCACCCACTTCTGGGCATGTGTATGATTTTCTTACAGCATCCCAGGATTTCTTTTTTTTAGAGAGAGAGGACAATGAGAGAAAGAGAGAATCGATTTTATTTAGTTTTTCATGTGGCTTTCATTGCTCTGACACTTTGTTGTGTATGTGGTGCTGGGGTTTGAACCTGCGTCCACACACATGCCAGGCAAGCACTGTAACTGCCAAGCCACCACCCTAGCCCCACCTCAGGATTTTTAATAATTTTATTTCTAACAATTTGGCACCCAATATGGGGCTCCATATGTTGTCTGGGGGACTCACAGGATCACCCCCTCCTTAGAGGAGACACATTCCACTGCCTTGTGGTGGCCTCACAGTGGGGGAGGGAACTGTGAGCTATCAGACTGACAAAGGACCAAAGATCTGAGGTGGAGCAGAAATGGATCAGCAATACAGGGAGAGGGCCCAAGTAAGTACCACAGGGACCAGGAAACTTCACTCATGGACCATTGGTGGGAAAATCTCAGGGTTTGAGAGATTAGTTCTTCCTTGGTGGTAGGGACATCCTGGAGGTTGTGTGAGTGCCTAAGATGTGTCTGGGACACAAAGTGAGTTTACAAACTCTGATCCACAGTGCTGGTAGCCTGGAAGGGGAGCTGGCTGGAAATAAAGTAAGCAGCTGGGGGAGTAAGGAACCTCCATTCAGGAGTTAAGCTATGAGCTACAGCTCTTGGGACTCAAGAACACAAGACCATACCTGGCAGGGGGAATGAGATGGGAAATAAAAATTCTGCTCTAGAGAAAGAGGATGCTCGCACAGGGTGGAAATCATAAAAATTTCTTGACAGCCCTCTGGGCTACATGTTAAATTTTTGAAAAGATAGTCCTAGGAAAGAAAAAAAAAGGAGTTTTAAATCAAGCCGTTGGCTATAGAACCTAAAAGACTGTTTACTCTTATAGTCTGAAATTCTGCAAAGTTCCTCCCTCATGCTAGATCACGGAGGGGATCTGTCTGCATTCTGCCTTGGGGCAATGCAGGTATTGGCCTAAAATGCTGGGATTAAATCTGTAAAACAGACAGCACACCCTGGAACATTGGGGAACACCCTGATCCCTGCAGCTTCCCTCTTCTCCAGTTGGGCATGAGGAAGGAAATGGAAAGGACGACCACCACCTGTTTTTTTCAATTTTTGAGTTCATTTTTTGTTTATTTGTTTTTGTTTATTTAAAAGAGAAGGACAGTGAGAGACAGAGAGAATCAATTTTATGTAGTTTTTTCATGTGGCTTTTGTTGCTCTGACACTTCATTGTGTACATGGTGCTGGGGTTCAAACCCATGTCCTTGCACATGCCAGGCAAGCACCATAACCACTGAGCAACCTCTCCAGCCCCCTGAGCTCATGGTTTTTACGGTGAAATTCACCCTCAGTCATATTTTTAAGCAGTCTTAGTTTTTTAATTTCTCTATAACTATAGAAGTTCTTTTGGACTCTGCTTTTCCTGAGGTCAGTTACTGTTTCCTGTTTGGGTTTTATGTACGTATGCACAACTATATTTTACGTTTGTGTACATGTGTGTTATGTTTGTTTTATGTTATCTCAACATGATGCCGAATTGGCTTATAAATGAGTGCTCAAAATTTAAAACAAAAAAAAGGGAAATTGATCCAAATGACTTTTAGTTCACGTGACTTGACTTAAACAAAAGTTCACTTTAAATTGGATAAGCAGATAAGAGTAAAGATGTGTTTAAGATTACTAGCCCACATAATTTTCTAGGTGTTCAATCAATAGAATGTTGGTTTCTATAAATGTTTCCGGATTAAAAAAAATATTTTGTGTGGTAAACTAAGCAAGTTATAGAGTGTCTAAGTAAGTTGCATAAGATTTGTGGAGGGTAAATCTAAAAAGTGTGTGTGTAATTAAGTTAAATATAATTGACACAATTTAAAGTTGTTTAGGGTTCCTAAGGTCAAATATTAATGTACTGCTATAAAAGGGTTTCTTAAGCCATTGATCTGTTCTTATCCATCAAGATAATTCCTGATGAAAGGTTTATTTATTTAGGAAAACATGAAACTCAAAGGAATTAAAGCTTGTATCTGTTTTAAATTATTTTAAATAACTGATTAAATAAATGTTTTTAGGTTATTACAGTGTAGTTAATACCTAAATATATGTGAAGTATTATGCACGTTTGATGGAAGTTTATGTAGGACTACAGGCAGAATAAGAAATAAATGCTTCCTTTTATGCACTGCATTTGATATAGGAGGATCTGATCATCAACTCTGGTTCCTAACTTAAGAAATTTAAAGTTATCCTTTGATTCTTGTCCATACTGCAGACCTATGATTATAAATACCCCACATTATGAATTCTAAATTTTTCTTCAAAGGTTAAACTTAGTTAATATAAGGACATTAGTATAATTAGGCTTCTTTGTGTATTAGGTGTGTTCATGACCTCCAGGTATAAAAATCTTTTGTAAAACTTATGAGAGCACTTTACCAAGTCAGTGGTTACAAACTAAAGTTGTCTACAGCAATAGTCTCTTTTCAGACTTGTTTAGAAACAACAAATTTGGTTGGGTATCTATTTATGTCATTAATGTTTTATGATTAGATATCCCATTATAACCTGTAATAAAGAGAGTCTGACTTGCTCCAAGGTTGAAAAAGTGGATACTCATATATATTCAAATACTTGTTGTCAAGAGCCCCCACCTTACCTGAGATAAGTCTCTTATCTCCTAACCTACTCCATTTAGGATGATTCCAAACTAGGCTAAACTTCAGCTCATTTAAAGTTGTGTTCTAAGGACAGATTTTTGTTATATAAAGATTTCTGTGATCTCAAAATAATCAAGAAATATAATACAAAATTAATTACTAAAGATGTGTAAGATTGTAAGGAAGTTTTAAAAGAAAGTAAAATTTACAAAGGGTCTTATGTGACTGAGCTGATAGATTTAAGGATCTTCATGGAAGCAAAATAGGCACCAAAGTCATATTAATGTTATAGGATTTTTTTATTCAAAGCTATTTGGTTTCATTAATCTCATTTTGTATTTTCCTTTCAAGACTTTATAACTGTTGCCTGTTTTTGTCTTACAGGCTTACTACTTCTAACAGAAAAATCTCAGTTAAGCCATCATCTATAGGACACATGAAATATAATGCTATTTTCTAGTACTCTTACTGACCCTAAGTGTATAAAAGGGGCAACTATAAAACTGTACACACTAAAGTTAAAACCCAGTATTCCTATGTCAAAATTTAGTGAAACTGGTCTGCTGGATGTTTAAAACCAAAACTTGGAGATTAAAGTTAGGGAAATAAAAGTGCCAAGGAAAAGTGGCCAATATTTTGGTAATTGCCCCTTAAGGTCAGCCAGGACCCAGAGAAAGGCAGGACACCTCCATAAGCCCTGCACCTGGGTCATCCAAACTCCTGAGCAGCAGGCTCATGAGGACCCTAGAGAACAGGAAAGCCAGCCAGCGTACATGCTGCAAAAAGGAGGGTTATTAGAAAGGGAGATGCCCCTAAGGCTTCCCAGAGAAGCCACATGTGGTCAGCAAGACCTTGACCCATCCTGGCAGATGGCACTGATAGAGGAAACTAGAGGAGCTAAAGGGCTTCTCATGAGTTCCCAGGAGTGACCCTCTGGATTGTAACTAGGTCAATTTTGGCCAACCTGGTCTTAAAACACCTGGCAGGAGAGTTATAACCAACATAGAGTCATCATAGACAATGAACAGACAGTGGTTCTTTTTGTGTAATTTAAGATATATACTTGTGTCACAAAAAAGTAATTAAGCCCCACAAAAAAAGTAATTAAGGCTAAAGCTATAAAGAAAAGTTTGAGACAGGAGTGCCTAATACACAAATGTGTTCTGAATCAATTCAAGACCTATCTGTGCCCTTTTTATTTTGGTAAGGTTAAAATGAACTGCAGTTGACCCCCACACACACACACACACACTCACACACACACTTGCCTTCTAGAATTTGCAATTCACCACTTCCAGCCTGGAGACCTGACTTTAAACAAGATCTGGAAAGCAGTCAAGATTCAATCGGGCCAAAATGGAATTTACCAAGTGCTCCTGATCACTGGGATGGATATCCCAACTGCTAAAAAGGAGAGAAAGCATTACCGTGACTGATTTTCACCCCAAAAAGTTCATATATCTAAGACAAAGGGCAACATCAAAAGATATAATGAAAATGGTACTAAAGGTATGAAAAGAAAAAAGGAGGATTTGTGAGAAATAAGTCTGATGGTCCATTTTCAGAATGTAGTCTTAAAAGGAAGCCATCTTAGGTTGGGAACCATGGTGAGAGATGATCTGTTTTTAAGCTCCTTATCAGATATCCCATTGGGCCAATAGCTCTTTTCTGGACCCACCCCAATTTTCTATTAGCCAATCACACAGATTGTACCCCTGAGCTCCTCCAATCAGAGTGAAGGGAGGATGGCACCAGGCTGGATCTAGAAGCAGGCAGGCGGCCTGCTCAGGTGAGCTTGCTCATAGGATCACCTTTGAGTGCACCTTCTGCAGAGGTAAAGTATGTCTTGCTCACCCGATTCTGGGCATGTGTTTGATTTTCTTACAGAACCTCAGGATTTCTAATAATTTCATTTCTGACATTCTTTCCACCAGCTACTGGACTTCATCTCTCCCCACACAAGGTGCCCCATTTGGAAGCTTGAGATGACATCTTTCTGGATAGTCTTCCCTTTTCCCAGTTCTCACGGTTCATTCTCTCACCTGTGCGCATGTGTTTTTACGTATATGTCTATGAAAGTGGGCTTTATGTTCCCAGGCACATTCAGCAGGGGTTAGACCCTCGGTGGCAGATGGTGAGCAAGACAAGCATGCAGGCTGGCCCTGTGGGGCTCAGAGCTCTGATAGGAAGCCAGAGGCAACAAATGAATAATCAAAGAAATTCTCGTGGTAAGTCCTGGAATACAGGAAGTTCAGAAAGCTGTAGGAGGCCTGAACCCAGACCCGAAGGTTCAGGGAACACTTTGCAGAAGAAATGACATTTAATATAAAGGTGGTGATAAGTCATGAGCAACTCCACACAGAGGGAACAACTCGAAGAGACCCAGGATCCCCAAAAGAGCCTAGAATCTTTAAGGCGCAAATGAGTCTAGCCTGGTGAGGACATTGGTGCAGGAAATAGGGCACAGTGTAAGGAAATAGAAAGGGAGGGCCTGACCTTGTGATGCAGGCTGTGCTATTTACCCAACACAGTTAGAACTTCACTGAGTGAGACAGGAAGCCCGCGGAGGGTTTTGATCAGGAGAGTGCTGGGATCCCATTTACATCTGCTGTGTGGGAATGTTCAAAGCACCTGGTCGCCTTGAAGCCTTGACAGTGACCCATCACAGTGGACCTAGACAAGGTCCTGAAGGTGCCCCTGCTCTTCTAGGCATGCGTCCATTGGCTGATGAAGGTCTGAAGTGTCCCAAGGGAGTGGTGGAGCTGCCCAGGGGACAAGGGGCTCAGGACAGCTTTTTTCTATTTTTTTTTTTACCATTTTATGGTAATAATTTTCCAATGTGCTAATTATATCAAATATACGCATACAAGGGGCTGGAGCAGTGGCTCAGTAGTTAAGCACTTGCCTAGCATGTGCAAGGACGCAGGTGCAAACCCCAGCACCATGTACACAACAAAGTGTCAGAGCAACGAAGGCCACATGAAAAACTAAATAAAACTGATTCTCTCTCTCTCTCACTGCCCCTCTGTCTTTTTTTTTTTTAAAAATATGCATACAAGAAAGATGAAGGAACTATACAAGCAAACATCCTAGGATTTAGGATGATTGCTGGTCTAGTCTAAAAGTACGTTATTGTTTTAACAACTGGTGTGGCCATTCATGGCGACAGCAGCAACACAGCAGTCCTCAGGTCTGCACAAAACAAATGAACAAGGATAATATTTTGGAAGATTAACGGATGTTCTTTTCTCTCGCCACTAGTACGTTGTGTTACCCCCGTGAGTGACCTTTCTCTGTTGAAGTTGTCAGAATGGAGCAAGTTGAAAGCAGAAGAAAGACAAGTTTTTAAAGTTGTATTTTACTATTTTAATTGACAAACGCAGGAACCAGACAAGGGTTCCCACTCTCACCACTTCGGATCAGCAGAGTAGTAGAAGTTCTGCTGGAGCAATTAGGCAGGGGAAAGAAAGAGAAAGCAGTCAAAGAGGAAAGGATGAAGTGAAGTGCTAGGTTCGCTGATGACATGATCTTCCGTAAAGAAAGGCTTTTAAGTTTCAAAAGCCTGACCCTGAAGGGACTTGGCCGGAGGAAAGCAGTGAGTCAGACTAGTGCTTCTGATCTTTAAGTCTACATAAAAGAGGAAGGCAGGAGGCAAGAACCAGGTCATCAGGGAGTCCCTGCCCATGAGGGGCTGCCATCCAGGAACCTGCAGAAGAGAATTAGAACTAGGGATGTGGACTCACTTTGAGCGTTGTCCCAAGAGGCAGGCAAGGAACCAAGAGAGGAAACAGCTATGATCCAGGTACAGGAAACAGTTTTCCCTATCCCAAATACTGTGGTATTATTTAAAGGAAATTTAAAAAAAAAGGTCCAGGCTCTACCAACTCAACTACAAAAAGCATTCCTAGCACAATTGAAAATTCTGAGTATGTGCTAGATTTTAGATGATATTATGAAATTATTGCTAATTTTCTTAACTCTGATAATGGTATTGCAATTACATAGGAGAAAGTACATAACTTAGAATAAGGTAGGCTAAACTAGTAAGAGGTAAAACATCATCATTTTGCAAATTATTTTCAGAGAAAGTGAATCCAGCATAATGTTAGCAGTTGATCTAAGAGAGGGTAGGAGAGTGTTTATAGTGATATTTTATAAGTTCTATATGTCTTGATTTTTATATATAAACTTATAAAATAACAGCTTTCTAGTTAAACTCATATTTATAATCATGAATGCCAGAAGCCAGGACAGAAAATATTGATGCAAAAAACCAGGTATGATGGTGCAGCCCTAGAGTCCCAACTAATCAGGAGGCTGAAGCAGGAGGACCACCTGATCCCAGGTTCAGGGCCAGCCTGAGCACACAAGACCCTACCTCTTACATGAATAATATTAAATGCTTGTACAGCATAAAGAATGGCTTGCATTAAGTGCATTCCTATGTTTATAAAAACACACACAAGAAAGTTGAAGAAGGGGACTGGAGTGGTGGCGCAGTGGTTACGGTGCTTCCCTGGCATGCACAAGTACACAGGTTCAAACCCCAGCACCCACGTACACAACTAAGTGCCAGAGCAATGAAAGCCATGTGAAAAACTCAATAAAAATTAATTCTGTCTCTCTCTCTTACTGTCCCCCTCTCTTAAAAAAAAAAAAACAGGAAAGAAAGTTGAAGAAGATGCAAACAATGATGGATTGGATTGATGAGGTAATCTGTGGCACTCTCCTCTACTTTTCATTTTTCTGCGCTTTATAATATTAAAATTATTTTTAAAGGTCACTGTAAGACAAAGGTGGCTGGAGAGAAGAGATCCTGAGCTGACTTACATTAAATATCTACCACCCAACGTAATGGACTCTTGGATTGAAAATTAAATTGAATTATGGAAAAGTAAGAAGGTTACTTTATTGTTACTTCTGGGTTAAAAGACCAAGCACACATGATCCAGCTATCCCACTCCTGGGTATTTTCCCAGAGGAGTTAGAATCAGCACATTACAGCAACACAGCAAAATCTGTGTTCATAGCAGCTCAATTGAAAATAGCTAAATTAGGGAACCAACCCAGATGCCCCTCACTGGATGAATGGATCCAAAAACTGTGGTACATATATACCAAGGAGTTCTACTCAGCAATTAGAAACAATGATATTGCAGCCTTTGAAGGTACATGGATGGCTATGGAAGAAATCATGCTGAGCAAAGTTAGCCAGATTCAGAAAGTCAAGGGTCAAATGTCTTCATTCATCTGTGGAGGCTGGAGCTAGACCCAGGCCTATGTGAAAGGTAGTTAATCTCATGTATTAGACCCAGCAAAGGCATAGAAACACATAATCTAGGGGAACCATAGATATGGGGGGGGGGTGGAGGGAAGAGAGAGGGAGGGAGGATAGGGAAGGATCCAGGGAGACAATCAACAATATAGCATACTCTTTACCCACCCCCCCCGAGAATCCAAATAATACTTATTCAGTCATTTAATTCTGAAAAAATTCACAATCTAATCATTTATATTGCTTGTAGAGGCAAAATATAGAAGATTCAAGAGACTGGGGTGTGGGCAATGTGGAGGTAATTCTAGTTTAAGAAGAAATTCTTATATTATTTTATATGCATTTATGATTGTATAATAACTCAACTCCTTGAAAAAAAAAATTTTTAAAGACCAAGCACACATGTGCCAGGTTTCGCAGTTACAGGGAACAGAAACCAGTTACTGTTCTGTTAAGCATTCTGGGCGGGTGGTAGCACACAGAATGACCAGGAAGCCTGGGGAGCCAGGCCCAGCAAATGAGTCATGAAAAGCAAGGCAGGGGTCCTCTGCCAAATTCAGGCAGCAAAGGCAGCTTGGGGAGGACAGGGCTCTAAGCCACCACCGCACCGAGGGTGCTTTGGCTCAGACCTCAGCCTCTGCTGGCTGAGTGCTGTCATTGGCACTGTTACTGCCTCGGAAAATCCACTGCAGCTCCTGCTACCCCCAAAACAGATCCTTCACTGCCCTGTGGCTACATAGCACTGCTCCCACTTAAAGTCCTCACCAATGTGTGCCCAAGAGGCCAAACCTAGGTCACATGCTCAGGCCTAAGCTACAAAGCATCTTAGGAACGCAATTATCTTTCTCTGGAGATCAAAGCATGGAAAGAGGGTTCCACCTCCCCTAAGATCATCTAATGGGACATTTTTCAAAGATGAGATAGAGATTCTGGCAGTAGGTAGACCAAAACAAACAAACAAAAAAGAAGACAACTGTCACTACACAATTGAGGAAGGCACAGTGCAAGAAAAAACAAAAAGACCAAAATTTGGTATCTGACCTTAAGAAGTAATTTTAAAACAAAGACTGTGTCTTGTTCTTTTTTGCTAATCCATGATACTTGGCAGAGAGTGAACCCTCTGCGAATGTTTGCCAAATAAATAAAAATAAACGAACAATCTTCCCCAGAAAAATCAAACAACCCTTTTGCAGATAGGGGACTGGACAAAATAAGTTTCCAGGACCTTCTGGCAAGAGGATTTTTGGAAATTATAATCTTGCCTAAGAATGGCTGAGATGCACAGTGATCTTCCAAAGACCATCTACGAGCCAGACGTTAGGGACACTGTACTGATACTCCAACCCTTAGCACAACCCAAATATTAAATTTGGAAAACGGATTCGCTTAGAAAACCAGTTCAAATTCAATGAAAATCTAAAATCTTTCTGAAACAATTGAATAAGAATGAAATTGGTTCTGAGTCCCTGCTTAAGGCTGAATTTTCTTCTCTTTTAAGCAGAAACCCTGGTGCCATTCGCTTTGGTCATACACTGGCCTGCAACACCATGCTGGGCCATCCTGTCACAGCGGATGCAGGCAATAATTTTATAAATGTGTTCTCCCCAGCTGTCTAGCTATGAGCGCTAATCGATTTCCAGTCACAGTTGGCACATTTCATGCCCAAACGCTACAGTGGGGGTCCTGAGGGTTGGTGTGAAATCATTTGTTCTACAAATCTTGAAACCTAGGTAAGAATCACTTTTCCTTGCAATGGTTTTGGCCTCAGTTTAAATGCAGTGGGCTCGATTCTATTCAGTCTGCACTTTTCATTCATTCAACAAACTTATGCTGACTCCCTACCTGGAAATGTGCTGGATGTTGGAGATGGAGCAGTGACCAGAAAAGAAATGGCGCTTGAATTCATGGCATCTAAATTAGATAGACAGAGACCTGTAAGTGAATATATAATTAAAAATGAATGGGTATGGGGCTGGAGCAGTGGCTCAGTGGTTACAGCACTTGCCTGGCATGCACAAGGATGTGGGTTTGAACCCCAGCACCATGTGCACAACTAAGTATTGGAGCAACGAAAGCCACATGAAAAACTAAATAAAATTGATTCTCTCTATCACTGTCCCTCTCTTTCTTAAAAAAAAAAAATGAATGGGTGTTGGGAAAACAAAAACAGGTTGTCACATATGAGAACAATAGGAAATCTAATTTGGATTTGGTGGGATGGAGTTAGAGAAAACCTTCCTTGATAACACTCAGGCTGCAAATGAAAGAATGAGAAACATCATGAGCTAAGTTACATCCCCCCAAAATTCACCTGTCAAAGACCTAACCCCAGCATCTCTGAAGGCAACTGGATTTGTAGACAAGACCTTTAAAGAAGTAATTAAATTTGGGGTTGCAGCAGTGGCTCAGTGGTTACAGCACTTGCCTGGCATGCACAAGTACATGGGTTCAAAGCCCAGCACCCAAGTACACAACTAAGTATCGGAGCAATGAAGGCCATGTGAAAAACTCAATAAAAATTGATTCTCTCTCTCACTGTCCTTCTCTCTTTAAAAAAAAAAAAATTACCCAGAGAGAGCCAAGATGGCGGCCACCCCAGCAGCAGGGACTCCGAGACACTCCTGGGAGTCACCTCACACTGCAGGACTGCACGCGGAGTCCCACGGTAGGACGAAGCTCCCAGTGTGGGCGAACATTACCCCCCACTAATTTTTTAACTCCAAAGGAATAGTGTGGAGCATTAACGAAAATAAAGGAGGAAGTCTGTGGCACCCGCGTGACCGGCCCCTCACCCGGGGGTGGGGGGAGGGGAGCTTCCCCGGAGGGGAGGAAATGGAGCAAGTTTCCTAATCAAATACCCTAATCGGGCCTCGAACTCCCTGATCTGACTGCTCTTCATTTCCATGAACTTGGAAAAAAGCTCAGGAATTAATCGCTCACATTATCGAACTTATAGCTGTTCCTGCGAGCAGCAGCAGCTGGCGCGCAATTGTGAGTTTCCCTGAGAGCGGGGCTGGCTGCTCAGCCGCCAAGGTCAGAAAGCCAGAATCTACCGGCCTGAGTATTGGCCAACTCCCAAAGGGGCTGCGTGGTGCTGGGATCTCGCTCTCCACCTCCAGTTGCTGCCGGTGGAGCCAGGGAGGAGATTTGACACAAGACTATCCTCTTCCTCCCCTGTACTCTGAAATCCTGCTATCTGAAGAAATAGACACCCTTCAAAATGATCACTTGCTTACTATCATAATACATTGTGACAGCTCTCTCAAAGAAAACTGCTACTATTGGTGCTAGTCATCAGCACATCTGTTTTAGTTAAAACGGGCTAGTATCTGCACCTACAGCCTCTCAAGATCTCAAAGACTGGTCTGGCATCTTTAGGTCTGTCTTGACCAAATAGCTCCCCATCACAACGAAGCAAAGCCATAAGAAGCTCCAATTACTCCACCAAGAGCAACAAGGTTGAACTACAAGACACACTCTCTCATTCTGAAAATGAAGAGAAGGGGAAAAAACTCTCCCCCTCAACCCCACAGCTCTCTACCCAAGGACCCCATAGCTGAGGCCCTAGATAAAACCAAAGATATTGTATCAACGTTATGATTAGTAATTCAATCAAAGAGGTGAGAGATGAAATAAGGAAAGAGATCAGAGAACAATTTCAAGAGATGAGAGACAACTTTTACAGAGAAATAAGGGAGCAATTCCATGAGATGAAAGATCAGCTATACAAAGAAATAGACATTCTGAAAAGAGATGTAGCAGAGCTATCAGGATTGAAAAACACGGTTAACCAAATCAAATCTTCACTGGATGATACAAACACCAGAGTAGACTCTACTGAAAACAGAACTTCAGCCCTTGAAGAACGAACATCAGAAAACGAAGATCAACTAAACATTGTCGAACTCAAAGAAGATAAACAAGAGAAGCAACTTATATTACATAAACAGAACTTCCAAATAATATTTTTAATTATTATTTTTTAATTTTGAACAACCTTACAAGATTTTAACAAAATAATAGAAAATGTGTATATATTCTGGATATTGCAATTACCCCCAGGAGTGCCCCCCCAATTACCCTCCCTTATCCCACCCTTCCCCTTCCTACTATATCTCTAAAAAAAAGTATTAGGTTGTAAAGCATTACATCTTATCTGGATTTAACACAAATAATATTTGATGAGATGAGGCGTAGTAATCCGAGAATCACTGGCCTGGAGGAAAACTCGGAACAGCAAACAAGAGGCCTTAAGTGAAATCATAAGTGAGAACTTCCCTCATCTTACAATTGATCCAGAATATCAATTCCAAAATGCTTATAGAACACCAAATAGGCCTAATCAAATGAGAAACTCACCAAGACATATCATATACACAATGAATAACAGAGAAATTAAAGAGAGAATTCTAAAAGCAGCTAGAGAAAAGCCCCAAATCACATTCAGAGGCAAACCAATTCGGATCACTATGGGTTTTTCAGAGCAAACAATGAAGTCCAGAAGAGCTTGGAACAATATCTTTCAAAGGTTGAAAAATAACAACTTCCACCCAAAGAGAATATACCCTGCAAAACTCAGCTTCAAATGTGATGGGGAAATTAAAAACTTCAACGATAAACTCAAGCTAGCAAGATATATGAACACAAATCCTGCACTACAGAAGATTCTCGAGAGATGATATTTTCCATGGCTTAAGGAACTTTCTGCATGTGGTTAACCTCCAAATTCAATACAACACTTAGGATAAGTAGGGATGGGCTATGGTCAGATTACATTTTTATTTTAATGAGTTTGGGACCAAAATCAGTAGCAGTTACTGCTGCTAAAGGCATTATCACTACATAGGTTCAGCCAGCAGCTCTGCCTACAGATGGGAGGGAGAATGGGGGGCAGGGTTCTTGCCCTAACCTAGGTCTTGGAAAACCCAAATATCACAAACCTATAAAAATATATTTTTTTATTTCTTTTAAGAATCAACTTTAATTGTTCCATCTGTTTTTGTTTTTCCAATACTTAGTTGAGTATGTGATGCTGGGGATCAAACTAGGGTTCTCATAAGTGCCCTACCCCTGAGCCACCTCTCCAGCCTCTGAAAGTATGTTAATTAAGGAAACCATGATCACCTCAGGCACTAAAGATCGGCTGCTTTGTACTGAGAGAGCATGAAACATAACCCAAAATATTGGCTCTGTTCAGGCCCCAGAAAATCCTTCACCCAATTTTACCCCATGTCCTTGAAAGGAAGGTGGCTGCACCAAGCACCTAGAAGTCTGTATATGATGCTGGCAGGGAAGAAGGCCACACCTTGGTGCATGGATGAGTAGCAGTGGAGGAGACTGCTTGGCAGTCAAATGAATTAAACTGTCAAATCTTTCCTTTTGGATATCAAGCATATCCTAAGTAATGGGTGTAGTTTCCCAGTAATGGCAAACACCCATTTCCTTGTTTCTTTTTATGTCCTAATCCATGGTTTTTGAAGAAATCACACATTAGTGTATATTTGTTTGTAGCTGAATGTGATAATGGAGCAGTATTTTACAAAGTAAAATAATGAATATCACTGTTAAAACATCTAGTAATTATATAAGAAACACAATGTTAGGTGTAGCTAGCAATGAGCAGTGAAATGCTTGGGAAGGCCACAGGTTTAGTCTTGAAGTTTGCTATAAGCTACTTCCAAGGCTACGGAGAAACAAGCTGTGGAAAAACATTAGTACACAAGGGTTGAGGGTAAAGAAAGACAAAAGGGGAGGAAGAGTGCCTCAAGAACAAAGGATCCATGGGACAATCTTTTCATAAAAGTTAGTTAGCCCCATAAAAGTTGAGATGAACCTAAAAGCTAATGGTGCCAGGTTCCCTTACTAGCTCAGAAGGGGGTATTTCTTAATAGGGCAGGTGCACTGAGGTAACTTTTGACCTATATTAACCCCAATGCCCACATTAACATAGGATTGACTTGTAGATGAAGCCCCCCTAAATAGGATGGCCACCATGACAGTTCCTGAGAGGACCAACTAAGGTCAAAAAATTACACCACCGGATGTGAAGGAGGAGTTGAACAGCTGATTAGTGAAGGCTGCTGAAGGAGGACCCCAATTTTCAAATCAATCATAAAGCAGCAATAAATTTGCAGACAGTGTTGTCTCCTTTGTCATTCTCTGCTCAGAGACGGCCCACTCTCTCGAGAGTGCTCTCTGCTTGACTCTTACTCTGCTTTTACTTTACTTTCACCCTTCTTTCACTTATAATAAAATTCTCTTGCATGAAAAAAAAATTACCCAGTCTTGGATAATTTTAAAAAAGAATTAAATTAAACTTAAGGTCATAGGGTTGATCCTAATCTAATATGATTAGTATCCTCCTAAGAAAAAGAAATCTTAACAATCCACACCCAGAAGATCACATGAAGAAACAGAGATGGCTCTTGACAAGCCAAGGAGAGAGGACCCAGAAGAAACCAACCGTGCGGAAACGCAGAGCTCAGATTTCCAGTCTCCAAATGCAAATCAAAACTTCACTCCACCTCACTCCTGTCAGAGTGGCAAAAATGAAGAATATGAACAATGACAGATGCTGGAGGGGCTGTGGGAAAAGAGGAACACTGTCACACTGCTGGTGGGACTGCAAACTGGTTCAGCCACTATGGAAAGCAGTGTGGAGAATCCTCAAAAAATTAGGGCTGGAACCACCTTATGACCCAGCTATCCCACTCCTGGTTATCTTCCCAAAAGAGTTAGAATCAGCATATTATAGTGATGTGGCTTCATCAATGTTTATAGCAGCTCAATTTACTATAGCTAGATTATGGAACCAATCCAGATGCCCCTCACTGGACGAATGGATTCAAAAACTGTGGTACATACAATGGAATTCTACTCGGTTATTAGAGAAAACGATATCATGGCATTTGCAGCCAAATGGATGGAGATGGGGAAAAAATTATGCTAAGTGAAGTATCCCAATCTCAGAGACTCAAGGGCCGAATGTTTTCTCTCATTTGTGGAAGCTAGAATACAATCAGAAGCAGACTAAAAGTTGGCTAAGCTAATAATAACCTCAACATGGGTGAATTTTTACACAAACAGGGGGAACATTGCCTAGGATGTTGGGGGACATTAAGAGGGGGGAAGGAAGGGGAGAGGGAATAGGAAGGATATCAAGGAGACTGGAGGGAGGCAGTATGGGGGAATCAAATCAGAGGGGAACCTTCAACTTCCATGAGAAGTCCAATTAACACAGTGGTTAAGTAGGGGGAAACACAGAACCAAGGAGAACCCGAGGGGGGAAGCCATGGAATGGCATCAGCCTTGGCTTGTTCTGTCATTACACATTTGTTCTTGATTGTTTGATGATGATTCCCTCCTAATTGTAAATCCATATTTAACGAGGAAAAAAAAGATTTCCAGTCTCCAGAATTGTGAGAAAATTAATTTCTGAGCCAGGGGTGGTGACACATGCCTGTAATACCAGCATCTCAGGATGTTGAGGCACGAGGATCACAAGTTCAAGGCCAGTCTCAGCAATTTAGCAAGGCCCTAAGCAACTGTCTTAAAATAAAAAATAAAAGGGCTGAGGATGTAGCTCAATGGTTAGGTGCCCCTAGGTTCAACCCCTGATACAAAGAAAAAAAGGAAGAAAAGAAAAGAAAGAATGAATCAGGCTCAGGCAGAGAGGTCCAGGCAGAGAGAGGATTAGGTACAAAGGCCCAGAGCAGTGAAGAGCTTTGTGCTATCAGAGAACTGTAAACAAAATTAATCTGTGTGGTTGGAGCTGAGTAAAGGAGATAGGTGGGACAAAGGAAGACGACAGAGAGGCAAAACCCAGAACATCCAGGACTCTGAAGACTGTGTTCAAGGAAGGTCTTTACATTTTCTCCTGCCTTCTTAAAGGAAGTCATTAAATAATATGAGCAGGTGGTGGGGTCACAAGGTCCAATATTCACTGTTACATATCATGTAGTCTGATCAGGCGAGGTAGTGCACACCTGTATTCCCATGGCTCAGGAGGCTGAGGCAGGAGGATCACAAATTCAAAGCCAGCTTCAGCAACTTAGCAGGACCCTGTCTCAAAATAAAAAAATAAAAAGGGCTGGGGGTGTGCCTCAGTAGTTAAGCACCCCTGAGTTCAATCCCCAGTACAAAAAAAAAAAAGATACTGTGCAGTCTGGTGGGTGGAGGGAGGTTGTAGCAGGGACCATGTAGATCATAGTGTTCAGACAAGTGGAAGACATAGGGAGACGTCTGAGGCCTCTTTTATAAGGATGATAATTCCACCCTATGACCTAATCTCCTCCCCCAAGCCCCCCTTCCAAAACCCTCATGGGGGGATGAGTAATCAATATATGAATTGGGACAGGGGTGCATATTGAGATCACTGCAGAGAGGTAAATTGCAGACGACACAACACCTAGGAACAGGGACATTCTACTATTCAGTCAGCATAATTATCAAACTCATGAAAAAACACATTGATGCAATACTATTATCTAATACACAGCCCATTTTAAAATTTTGTTCATTGCTGCCAGGTACAGTGGTGCACACCTGTATTCCCAGTGGCTCGGAAGGCTGAAGCAGGAGGATCAAAAGTTCAAAGCCAGCCTCAGCAGCTTAGCAAGGCCTTAAGCAACTTAGCAAGACCCTGTCTCAGAAGAAAAAATAAAAACAGGCTGGGATGTTGTTCAGTGGTTAGATGCTCCTGGGTTCAATCCCTGATACCAGAAAATAAAATAAAATAAAATTTTGTCAATGGCCACATACTGATTTTTACAACATTTTTCCTGATCTAAGATCAAATCTAGAACCACACATTCCATTTCATTGACACATCTACTATTTTATTTTAAGGAGAGAGAGACAGTGAGAGAGAGAAAGAAAGAGAGAAACAAATTTTATTTAGTTTTCCATGTAGCTTTTGTTGCTCCAACACTTCTTCTATACATGGTGCTGGGTTTTTTTTTTCTTTTGGTGCTAGGGTTTGAACTTTTGTCCTCATGCATGCCAGGCAAGCGCCATAACCGTCGACCCACTGCTCCAGCCCCTTGATATGTCTCTTTAGTCTCCTTTTATATGGAACATTTCCTTGGTCTTTCTGAGTCCAAGATATAAATATTTTTGAAAAGGACAGCCCAATTATTTTTGTAGAATGCCCTGGATGTGGACTTGACCAATGCCTTCTCATGATTAGATTCCAAGCATACGGTCGGTGACTTGCCCTCCTGGGCGCATAGTATCACGAAGCGCATGATCCTGGCTTGTCCACCATCAGTGATAAATCACTCCCATCTTGGAGACCTTTCTTCCCTTGACCTCTGTGGTTTCCCTCCTGTTCCCTGGCAGATGCCTCTCGGTCTAGTTCATGGGCTGCCCTTCCTCTGCTAAACCAAAACTGCTGGCCGCGCAGGTTTCTATTCTAGGAATCTATTCCAGGTTCTTCACTCTTCAGTCTCTCCCTGGTGACTCCTCTGCGTCCTGAATCTAATCCCCTGTAACTCCTTTTACGACCTGTTTCCTGATGGTTCTCCAACTCCCAAACCCTCCTCCCCCTGGATCTGTCTCCTAAACTCCATCCCCAACCTGTGCGCTAGACAGCTCACAGGGATGTCACTCCAACGTCCAAGATGAAATGCACCACCTTCCCTACCCCAGGTCTGCTCCTCTTCCTTCCAGGATGAATGGTGACACTCAGAGCCCACATCATCCATCCTTTCACGAGCATTCACCGAGGCACTCAGAACTTGCCAAATGTAATTATTTGGTGCCTTCCTTCCTGAATGGTTCATTTGTTGACATTAGAATCATGTTTGTCTTTTTTTGCTGTTGTATCCCTGGATATGCCTGGCTCTTGCAAGGGATGGTCATTTCTCAATCAAACTGTTGGTTGCTTGGTCATAAGGTGGAGAAAGCAAGGACCTGACAGGGCACACGTGAGGATCAATGAGATCATAGATGCGCAAGTCCTTTATAAATTCACCACTACCTTATCTCCTGACTACTGGGCATAACCACAAATTAGCAGCATCACCTAAGAGCTGGCTAGAAATGGGAATCTCAGGTCCACACTGGAACTGCTCGATCAGAATCTATATTTTAATAAGATTCCAAGGTAATTCAGATACACAGTAAAGTTTAGCAGTCCATAACGGCTCTTCAATCCGTGAATGTATCATGTCATTTTGGTGGGGTGCAGGGCACCAGGACTCGCCCCAGGGGCACTCAACCACTGAGCCACATCCCCAGCTGTTTTTATTCTTTATTTTGAAACAGGGTCTCACCAAGTTGCTTAGAGCCTCACTAAGTTGCTGAGGCTGGCTTTGAACTTGCGATCCTCCTGCCTCAGCCTCCGGAGATTTATCATGTTATTCTTGAACATTCAGTTCATGGTCCTTCTCACCCTAATCAGTTTGGAAAATGCAGGTGCACATGAGCTGGCAGAGCATCGTGGAAAGGGTGGAATTTCAAATCCAGGCTCTCAACGCTTGGTGTGCACTCGTCCTCTGTTCCCTCATCTGTAAGATGAGTTTGAGTGCACCAAGCTCCTGACATTGCCATGATGAGAGGTGGAGGTAATGCAGGTCGAGGATCCTAATGGAGCTTCGCATGCCGTAGTGAACACTCAGCAAATCATGCTTGGTCTCCCATTGGCTATGAAGGTGTCATCTCTGAGCGTATCCATTTCTTCTACCTAGGTTATGAAAGAACGGGAATCTCTTTTTGTTCTCCGTCTGCAGCAAATGACCATTTCTGAGAGATCCAAACTGCTGCATTCTTTTAAGCTACCAGTTACTAAATTCCTACTGTGCGCCAAAAACAAGTTGAACATGGTGAAAGTGCCTTGCCCTTCGCTTGAACAGACTCATGCTGGTTGCAGATCCGTGGCCCATGCGGAGGGCAAAGGCTCACGCCGCAGAAGGATTGGAAGAAATGAGAAAGAGGGGAGATGAAGGAGCAGATTAGAATTCTCAGGCTCGCACTGCCGAAGCTGATTCCAGCCAAGCTTGGTTTGCTTGTGCTGTTTTTTTTTTCAAGCTTCAAATTAAACAACCTCAAAATAATAACACTTCCCATGAATGCTCTCTGCCCCCAGTCCCTTACCCAAATAAAGGTGCTTCTTAAATATCAAGGACCTCTTATACCTAAGATGATCATGGCTCTTCAAAGAGAAAGATGTGCCAGGTAACAGGCACCGCAGAATCTTAAACCCCTTGGGGATTCTGATGAACGCTCTCCCAGGTCCCCTCCAGGAAACCAATCACACCATTGGCACAATGTTTTGCACACAAGTTGGCAGGGGTTGCAACTTCCTAAAGCAGGTCCACGAACCTTCTACCTAAAAATCCCTGGATTTTAGGTTTGTTTGCATTTCTTGGCACAGATCTTTGTGTGCCAAAACACACATGCACATGTGCCTGCATATGGGGGTGCGCACGCGCGTGCACACACACACAAACACACACACACATACCTGCTGCATCTTCAGTCACTTCAGTTACCTCCCTAGCTCCAGCAGCAGAATAAATTAACATTTTCCTGGCAGCAAAGTGGAGACATGTTTTGTCTAGAGATTACACAGATTAAATCATCAAATGCCATAATCCACCCCCTGATAAGGCAGAAAGATAGACAAGAAAATTCAGATACAGCTGTCTAAGCCCCAGTGGGGAACGAAACATAAATTCACCTCTCAGGAGCATCCTGGACCACAGAGAAGCCCCTGCACCCCAGCTTTTCTCCAAGGAAAAGAGCTTCTCTGATCTAATTGTTCACAGGAAAACACATCTTGGGTGAAAGTGATTTTTTTGTGCTTAAACTCTAGACTCAGAGACCAGAGTTGCTTAGGAGCTGCTAATGACTTCATTTCTCTTTTATTACTGTTTAACTAAGTAAATTCTCAAAGTAAGTTCTTTAATCCAGGGTTAAGCATTTCAGCTCCAAACCTCTGTGATTTAAAGAGTCCAGCAGGGGCCGGAGCAGGGGCTCAGCGGTTACAGAGCTTGCCTGGCATGCACAAGGACACATATTCGAACCCCAGTACCATGTACACAACGAAGTGTTGGAGCAACAAAAGCCACATGAAAAACTAAATAAAATTGAGTCTCTCTCTCTCTTAAAAAAAAAAAAAAGTCCCACAGGAGGCCCACGTGGAATCAGAGTCCCCGGGTTTCTTTGAGTACTGACTCCACCCCTTTCTCTGAGCCTCAGTTTATCCACATATGTAATGGGGCAACGTGAGCACCTGTTTTGTAGGGTTCGTGAGGGATTTCGGTGAGGTTATTTGAATAAAGGCCTTGGCTCAGTGCCTGGTATATGGCAAGAACTTGATAAAACTCATAATTAAAACATCGATGCCCTAGAACTCAGCAGGCTCTGGCTGTTTAAGTGCATTATAGTAATTCCTAATAGTGGGGTTCATTTTGATGTATTCCTAAGTGCATATTAACAGTTTTCTCCATTTCCATCCCTGGTGCTATCCCCTTCCCTCCCCACCTTCCTCGACCCTATCCCCTTCCTCTGTTCTATGGGTCTTTTTTCTATTTATTTATTTCTTTTTCATTGGTGTGATATAGCTAGGTATAAACCTGGAGTGAACTGTGACACCATCACCCCTGCATAGAGCATAACTGGATCAACTTTACTCCCAGCACCTCCCCTCCTCCCTCATCACCTGTGGTCCCCGCTCCTACTCGACTGCTCTCCCTTCTCATTTCACAAGATTCCCATTTTTAATTCCATTTTTTTCTCTCCAGCTTCCAAATATGAGAGAATACATTCAATCCTTGATTCTCTGAGCACAGACTCTAATCTTAATGAAGAGAATACAGAATCCCCACATCCTACCTACTCCTGGCCTTCAGCTGCTGTCTATGCCAGAGCATCTCGGTAAAATGCACCACACCGAGCACTATAAGACTAAGCGAAAGTTCGTGATGTTAACTCATTTGGGAACTTTTTGTTAATTTTTTTATTGTAATAAAATATATATATATGACATGAAGTTTTACTATCCCAACAATTTTATGTGTACAATTCAGTGGCAATAGTTACATTTACAATATTATATAACTATAACCACCACCTACCTCCAAAAAATTTTATCATTCCAAACAGAAATTGTATCCATTAAGCATTAATAATGGCACCTGATGGCCTCTACTCTACCTTCTGTGAATTTGTACATTCTAGATATTTTAGGTAAGTAGAAAGGCATTATCTGTCCTTTCTGATGGACTTATTTTACTTAGCACATAAGTAAGGATCACCCATGTTGGAGCATATAAGAGAACTTCATTCCTTTTTCAGGTTGAGTACTATTCCAGTGTGCGTACATACCACATTTAATTCCCTCATCCGCCAATGGATGCCTGGGCTCCATCCTGTTGTGAGGAATACTGCTATGAATTTTCACATACAAATATGTTTGATTCCCTGCTTTCAGGTGTCTGGGGCATATACCTGCGGTAAGATTGCTGAATTGTATGGCAATTCTGTTTCACTTTTTCAAGAGCTATCACACTGTTTTTCCACAGGAGCTACCCTGTTTTTACACTCCCACCAGTAACACAGAAGGGTTCCAGTTCCTCCACAGTAGAGGTAATGGGCTTCTCCAAAAAAGAAACCAATAGGGTGTGTGTGTGTGTGTGCGTGCATATGTGTGCATGTGTTACAGGGATGGGTCAAGGGGTTTGGGAGGCTGAGATGTCCTACACTGCAAGCTGGGAAAGCCAATCATATAATTCCGTTCTAGTTTGAAGCCCCAAGAACCAAGAGTGTCTGCGTCCAAGGGCAGAAGGCAGATGTTCCAGCTCAAAGAGGGAAAATCTGTCTGTCCTTCACCTTTCATTCTATATGAACCCTCGACTGTTTGGAAGATGTTCATGCTCAGGGTGGAGGGCAATCTTCAAAACCCACTCTACCAATTCAAAAGTCAGTCTCTTCCAGAAACACCCCAAAACACACATCCAGAAAGAATGATTTACCAGCTATCTGGGCACCCCATGGCCCAGGCATCTAACATATATCATTAACTGTTACGATAATCGATGTCTCTAAAACGCTTGGGTAGCAACCCTAGTTCAATGGTTCTCCACTAAGGATGATTTTGCCCCCAGGGGACATCCGGCAGTCTGCAGTCTTCACAACTGGTGACAGGATGTCATTGGCATACACAGAGACCAAGAGTGCTGGTGCATTCATACATACTCAAGATAGTCCCCCTCCAACAAAGAATCATGGCCCAGAATGTCACCAGTGCCAAGGTTTAGAAACCTTGTTCTAGTTGAAAAGTTAGCCTGTGGGCTGACCTATGAGCACGGTTCTATAGAGTCACAGCATTCCAGAGGAATTTGCAAATAACAGAGCTCCAAATGAAAAAAGCCAGGTTGCGGTGGCACACGCTTGTTAATCCCAGAGATTCAGGAGGCTGAGGCAGGAGGATCACAAGTTCAAAGTCAGCCTTGACAACTTAGCAAGGCCCCAAATTACCTGTCTTAAAAAAAAAATAAATAATAAAAGGGCTGGGGATGTGGCTCAGAGGTTAAGCACCCCTGAGTTCAATCCCCAGTACAAAAAAAAAACATTGCATTAAAAAATTACAGCATTGGGAGCTGGAGTGGTGGCTCAGCAGTTGGAGCATTTGCCTGGCATGCACAAGGACCTGGGTTCAAACCCCAGCAGCACGTACACAACTGTCAGAAAAACAGAAGCCAGACAGAAAAAAATATATATAAAATTGATTGCCCCAAAAAAAGAAAGAAAAAGAAACAAAGAAAGAAAGAAAAGAAAAAAGAATCATAGCATCTAGAGCCAGTTGTGGTGGTATATTCCTATAATCCCACTGACTGGGGAGGCCAAGGCAGAAGGATTCCAAGTTCAAAGTCAGCCTTGGCAACTTGGTGAGACCTTCAGCAACTCATCAAGACCCTGTCTCAAAAATGATTATGGTACCTCAGATTAAAAAAAAAAAAAAGAGAGAGGGAAAGTAAGAGAGAGCAAGAGAATCAATTTTATTTATTTTTGCATGTGGGTTTTCTTTCTCCAACACTTAGTTGGTTATGTGGTGCTGGGGTTCAAACCCTGGTCCTCACGCAGGCCAGGCAAGTGCTCCACCAACGAGCCACTGCTCTAGTTCCACATCTCAAATTTTTTAAAGTCTGGAAATAATGAAATTTAGCAGCAGTTCAATGCTACCATCAAGAACCCAGGCTTTTTCATCTCCCTCTGCTTTACCACACTGGCTCTTATTCTCAGATTTGGTTCCTCATGATCTCAATTGATTGCTGGAGATCCAGACATCACATCCTTACACAAATATGTACAATGGCAGAAGAAGAAGAAAAAAGCAGTTTTATTCTTTGTCCAAGAGGAAACTCTATGCTGGAATCCACACATCAAACTTCCTTCTCGTCTCATTCACCAGGGTTGCCTCACATGCATATGCCAAAAGAAATCATTGGCAAAGAAAATAAAATCATCATGCCAATGTTATGCTAATCAAAGTTTATCTTCTGGGGCTGAGGAGGGGACACTTCCCTGGAACTTGTGAGAGAGTGAACAAACATCCAAACACTAGCAGATGCTGAACTAAGTTAATCCGAGGTTGTTTTCATCGTTAATGCTTTAAATCAAATTGACTTACCAATACCTGGATATTGGTGGCCATTCCTAAAGTGTGGCGTTGCTCGCTCTGCCCCTAGGTTCTGCTTTCCTCTGCCATGGCTTCACTCTCTGGCTGCCTCCCCTGTGGGTGGCAGGACCAAGGGTTGAGAACTGAGTCTCTAAGCTCTGGTGGGGCCGACTTGAACCACCTGGAATCACAATTGCTCAGGAATGGGATACACTGATTAGCTAACGGGATCCCCTCCCAGGGCTCAGAGGGGGGACCCTGAGTACTCCTGGCTTCCCATTGAGTACTCCTGATGCTGGCTGGTGGGGAAATGGTGTCAGGTGCTTAAAGTGTTCCGTGACCCTTAAAAGCCAGAATATCGCAGTTAAGCCCAAGTGACCACAGCTGCTCTGGAATCCTTTTTTCTTTCCCCAAAGTGATGAGCATAGTAAAGAAGTAAGAGGCCAACAGCCCTCTCAGGCAGGAGTCTTTGCAAGAACAACAAATGCAGGCCACATAGATGCACGAGAAAATGTATAATTTTTTTGCCAGTAGGTAACCTGGATTTTACAAAAATGCATCTGTTCATTCCACAAACTCTGCTGAAGATTCACCACGTCCTGGATGCAGAGCCTTGGGGAGGAAAATAAGACACAGCCCGCTCCAGGAAGGATGCTCCCACGCTGTGACTGACCTTGTGCATGACCTTGAATGGGCCTCTTGGCCTCCGGTTCTCCAACTCCTCATATGTAACAGGAAATGACGAGAAAGCTTGGTTTCTGGTTGCTTTCCCATGTGTTCGATGAATTCCACGACTTCTTCCTTCAAGCTGTTCCCAATCTGAGCACTTGCATAGCTCGTAATGAAATAGGAGCCAAGTCGCCTGGGAGTCCCTCTGGGGCTGCACAACTGCACTTAGGCAGCCAGGGTCCACTGGGGGTGACCGCGGTGATGAAGCCCAGTGGAGAAAGGGAGGAAGCTGAACCAATGACATTGCTTAGACCCAGCTCCCAGCCTCTGCAAGAGCCATTTCCAAGCCACATCTGGGAGGGTGCTTGTCACAAAGACTCATTGATACCCTCTGCAGATTGCAAGCTAAAATTAGTGGCGGGCGTGAAGCTGGCTCCTTTGGAGTGATTGCAGGGTGCTGGAGGTGCTGGCTTCCTCTGATTACTCATGATGCTGGCTGGCAGGGAAATGGTGTCAGGTGCTTAAAGTGTTCAGTGACCCTTAAAAGACAGCATATTGTAGCTAAGCCAAGTGAACATGTCTGCTTTTACAATCCTGTATTACTGTGATGCGCACAGTCCTCACATGGGGAGTTGGGCAGGTTGGCCACTGTACAAATTTAGGTTGACGGGCATATTACAGTCTAAGGAGCCTCCATGGGTGCTGTAAAGAGCTCAGCCCGTACAACCACGCATGGTAGTACTTAATCTGAACCAAAACCTAAGGCGAAAAGGCAGGAATCCAGAAACTGTTAGTCAACCCACATATAATTATTTAGGGTCAGAGCAAAAACTATAAGTGTCCTGTGTATATCCAGAAGGTCACCTATAGGTATTTTCGGTACATAGCTATGGCTTCCTGTGTCTCTCAACCTGAAGATGTTCTTAGAGTACACAGTGGACCAAAAAGACAGAGGAGGTATTCCCAAGAGTGAGTCTTGACCACTGACCCACAGGAATTGGTCAATAAATACATTTCCCTCTGTGGGACAATCCTGTGCTCTGCTGTCCTGTGTGGCCACATGGGGCTACCGAGTACTTGAAATGTGGCCACTCCAAAGGAAAAATAAAGACACAGCTGATCTCAAAGACTTGCTATGAAGAAAACAATGTAATAAGCCTCATTTACAATTTTTACGGTGATAACACTGACACTTTGGATCTATTGGGGTAAATGAGATTTTTTTTAATTTTTTCAGTGTGGCTACTGGGAAATTTAGAACTACACGTGGGGTTTGCGATTCTGGCTTGCTGTGTTCCTGTTGGACAGAGCAGTCTTAGTCCCCCCCACACGATGCTTCCCGGTGCACACAGTGGTGATACACTCGCTGTCACTCACGCCTTTTTCTGCCCCCCCCTTCCTCTCCAGTCTCACTTGCCGTCCCTCGCCAAGTTGCATGGGATCGACTGCAAAATGAGGTCACTGGAGCCAAATCTGTCTCAAAGGACGTCTTGAAGGGAACCAAAACTGAGAAACAGACCCTGTACAGGACCCACTTTGATATCTGCTTCCCTTATATTCAGTTGACACACGATTCGGTAGGGAGATAGAGACACCAACCCTGATGCTAAATACGATTTAAATGACAGGGGAACTGTGCCTGGTTACCTGCCAACTGTGTAGCACCAAGAGTCAGGAGAGATGATGTTAATATGAAGTAGCGTGGACCGGGAAGGAGGCTTCCGGTCACCCCTCCAAAATCTAACTGCTGTCCAGTTTGCAGCCAGGGAACCCTGGAGAAAGGTGATGTAGGAGTGAGGTCCTAGACTTAAGGACTGACTCTGATGCATGACGGCAACCCTGTGTTTTATTTTGTGGGGAGAACACTTGCATGTGCGTGTGTGCTCGCATGTGCATGTGTGTGTGTGTGTGTTGAGAGGGAGGGAGGGTGCTGGACCTGATTCTCTTGTTTCCTTCCTTCTCCTTGTGATCAAAGCTGCTTCAAGAAGTAACTACAGCCTATTTCAGAGAGAGCCAAACAAAACACGCTTTCTGTAGAGGGATCATGCACTCTGCCCTTTCCCCGTTCCCCGAAGCTTTTCGTGGCCGAGATGCGCAATTGCGCAGCTCTCCGTGGGAGGCCAAGCCCGCATCCTGGGGGCATCGCTGACCATGGCCTAATCCCAGGCACTGTTGATCCCTGGGGCAGGAAGCAAAGCGCACCTGAGACACGGTCCTCAGGAAGAGGGTGAAAGCCCCTCCAGCATTCCGTCCTCGAAAACAGGCCGTTGAGTCAACCAAAAAATGATGTCATACCTGCGCTGTCATTTTTAGTCCCCTCTGCAAGACACTTTAGAAACACAAGTCCAGAGTTAGCTGCACTCTGAGTGCCACAAAGTCCCTAGAACACAGCCGGCACATGGTGACAGTCAACGGATGCTTGTTTGTTGGAGCGGGCAGACTGCTAGAGAGCGGTCAATAACTACAGCCATATTTAAATGTAAGTTCCTCTTGCACAAAGCACAACCGGGTACAGCCACGCCCTACCTCACTACACCTGACACAACCCAAGCCCTGCTCCCAAGCCGCAAGGGCTCAGATTCCCCACTCCAGACCGCATGGTGCTGCTCTCTCGCGCTGCTGGGAGCACACCCACCCCCCAATAAACTCTCTTGTCCCAGCTACCAGGGGTCTCTTGGCCGTGAGCATGTCCAACAGAGACCATGCCAAATAAAGTACAGCCGTGTGTCTGAGATGTCATTTTGGTCACATGGATGGACCACATGTACAACGGTGGTCCCTAGATGATGAAACTGAAGAATTCCTGTGGCCTGGTGACATCATAATGCACGGCCTGTGTTTGCGGTGATGCTGGTGTAACCCACTGCCTGTCAGCACAGCGTATGTAATTACGCCCAGCGCCTAACACTGTGATACTGGTTTATGCATTTATCATGCTTTGTATCATTATTTTAAAAGGTACACCTAGTTAACAAAAAGAAGTTTACTGGGGCTGGAGCAGTGGCACAGTGGTTACGGCGCCTGCCTGGCTTGTGAAAGGACGTGGGTTTGAACCCCAGCACCACGTACACAACAAAGTGTTGGAGTAACGAAGGCCACGTGAAAAACTAAATAAAATTATTCTCTCCCTCTCACTCTTTAAAAAAAAACCAACTTTACTGTAAAACTTCATCCCATTATGACAGCCTTTGGAAGCCACATTGAGTGACTGGCCCACACCACCTAGATTGTTCAAGCACATTCTGTGATGTTCGCACGCCAGAATCACCTTATGACGCATTTTCGACTGTATCACAATCATCAAGTGACGCTTCACCATGTGTGTTTCCCCTATAGAAGGTCAAGTTCATGAACAAGAACTGGAGTGCTGTCCAAGAGCCCAGCTGGAACTGGCACCTGACTCACCCATTACCGTTCGCAGGGATTATTTCACCCTCCATACGTAGGTGGTCAAAAAATAGCATTTCTTTCATGTATTCTTATTTCCAATGCCCCGTTCTGATTTAAAGGTAAGTTCCTTTCAAATGCATACAATCAGGGCTTTAAGGTTTCCCACCAATTCAGTTCAGGTGATTGTAAAGCACTTTTCATCTCATTGATGATGTTCTTTATTTTGCGCAGCTGAGATCTCTCCTGCTTAAAAGCGAAGATTCAAATGCAAATGTCTACAAGGACCAGAGTATCAAATAAAAGAGTCAAATGGGCATTTTAAATGGCAGCTGACAGGCTCCAGAGTGCAGGGGAGAACAGCAAGAAGACAAAGGTACTCCAGCCAAGGTGGGAGGCTTCCGCTGGCTCCTGCCCAGTGTGCCCAGGAGCACCAACAAGCCCAATCTTGCAAGGTTATCTAAGTTCTCAAGAGAAACTAGATAATCTCTGAACTTTAAACCTTTTTTTTTTTTTAAGCGAGAGGGACAGTGAGAGAGAAAGAGAGAATCAATTTTATTTAGTTTTTCATGTGGCCTTTGTTGCTCCAACACTTTGTTGTATACGTGGTGCTGGGGTTTGAACCCATATCCTTGCACATGCCAGGCAAACGCCATAACCGCCAAGCCACTGCTCCAGCCCCTGAATTTTAAACTTTTTAAATTAATTCACTTTCTTAAAATTCATGGGGTAAGCCGAAAAAAAAAATCTCTGGGTTGGACCTTACCCACAGACAGCCACAGTGCAACCTCTGTCTAATACAAACCCTCTTGTTTAAGATCTCTTACAGTTTGAGAATTAGAAGATGTAAAAACAGGTATGCTCCTCCCTGCTTCGCAGATAGGGAAACTGAGGTACAAAGTAACATCTAAGATTTCAAATTCTTTGCATGAATGCAACTCCAAGAGTCTGTTGTTACCAAGTTCACTAAATTGAAAGCAAGCATTAGACAGTTTGTGAACACTTGGAAAAGAATTCCCTGCAGGGGAGAAAAACTGTATCATGAATTAGGAGCAGGATTTGGTACGGGGTGGGTACTCTGTAAATATATATTGCAGAAATTACTGCGTGAAGGTCAACTCAGCCACATATCATAGCTGTTTGTCATAGCAGTGCCATGCAAAGTACTTTTTAATCAAACCCACTTGGAATTACACTAACAAGCAGCTAACCAGCTGTATGACAGTCTCAGCCTCAGTTTCTTCACCTGTATAAAACAGGAACAGTAAGTACCTGACCTGACCATTTGTTGGAAGGGGAGTCTGGTAATACACTATATAAACCACACACACCCTCATATGTACATTTTGTTTCTTTAAGAGAGGACAGTGAGTGAGAGATGGAGAGAATCAATTTTTATTGAGTTTTTCACATGGCTTTCGTTGCTCTGACACTTAATTGTGTACATGGTGCTGGGGTTTGAACTCGTGTGGCTGGTGATGGGTGTGGGCTTGCAGCTGAGACCCCTGCTCCTCTGGCTAAAGGCGCTGTCCCTGCACTGGTTGGGGCTTTCCGACAGCATGGTAGCTGGGTTTCAAGAGTGAGCGTTCCAATCCTCATCAAGATACCAATGACATTCTTCACAGATGTAGAAAAATCAATTCTCAGATTCATTTGGAACAATAAGAAACCCAGAATAGCCAAGTGCTACTAAGAAAAAAAAAACGCGATAGGAGGGAACACAACACCTGACCTGAAATTACACTACAGAGCTGCAGTAACAAAAACAGCACGGTGCTGCTATCACAATAGGCAGGAAGACCAATGCAATAGAACGGAAGACACTAGACTAACCCACAAGTCTTTACCATCCGATGTTTGACAAAGGGGGCAAAAATATAGCTTGGTGGAGAGACAGCCTGTTTGAGAAATGGTGCTGGACAACCTGGACAGCCATACACACACAATTGAAACTAGATTCTTACCTCTTTTTTTAACTTTTTTTTTTTTAAAGAGAGAAGGACAGTGAGTGAGAGAGAGAGACAGAGAGAATCAATTTTTATTGAGATTTTCACATGGCTTTTGTTGCTCTGACACTTAGTTGTGTATGTGGTGCTGGGGTTTGAACCCGTGTACTGGCGCATGCTGGGCAAGTGCCGTAACTGCCGAGCCATGGCTCCAGCCCCTCATATACGTTTGATCCTCTGTATCTGCTAATTCTGTGGATAAACCAGCCGTGTAGTTAGGCTTATAATAGCGTGTCTGTACTAAACATGCAAGACTTCTGTTTTTCGTTATTATTCCCTAAACAATATGCTGTAACAGCAATTTACCTAAGATTTACATTGTTTTAGGTATTCTAAGTAGCCAGGGGTACTTTAAAGTAAAGAGGAGGTTGTAAGCACGATGACATTTTATGCAAGGGACTTGAAGCCAGGCACAGGTGGCATATGCCTATAATCCCAGCAACCCAGGAAGCAGGATTGTGAGCTCAAAGCCAGCCTCAGCATCCACGTATGTGGGTATCTGAGCTGTAGTCCTAGAGCAAATATCCTACAGATATTGAAGGACAAATGTACTTGTATTTACATATTGCCCATTATTAGAATTATTTGACAGATCACTACACTTGTAAGTCAGAAGAATATAGAAGAAACAGATTAAGGTTTAATGAAAAGACACTAAGTTTTTTAATCCATCCAAATTAACATCCACTTCTGCCGCTTACCTGCATGGCTCCCCTGGTCAGCCACTTAAACTCCGTTTAATAATGCCTACCTCTTCCTAGGACTGTCATAAAAATTAAAAATAATAACTGAGTACTCACCCTATGCCAGGCACGATGCCAAGCAACTCCTCCACTGTTGTTCACTTAATTTATGTAGAGTGCTTAGCATGGCTGGACGAGGGTAAGTGCTCAACAAATAGTGGGGCGTGTTAGTATTTAACATCTCAGTGGCAACGGGGCACTTGCTGCTGCTCAGGAGGCCTTGTGGGTATAATGGAGAAAAGAAAAGTAGGCTGGATGAAGGGACAATTAAGTGGGTTGGTAAAACAGTTCCATATACATGGAGAAAATACTGTATGACAGTTAAAAAGAGGCTCGATAATTTAGAAACATCAGAGACTCCTGAGAAGACCCGGGCAGCAGATATTTTCAGCTCTGTGGGCTGGGCACTCTGCAGCAAATACTCAGCTCCGTCCTTCTGGTATGAAAGCAGTCATACACAAAGCACATAAATGCTTCAATAACACACACAAAAAATAAAGCTTTATTTACAGAAGCAGGTAGTGGGCTGGATCTGGCCTAGAGTTGTGACCTGATGACCCCTGGAATTAAAAGATGACAGCGCGGGAGCTGGAGCGGTGGCTTAACGGTTGTGGCGCTTGCCTGGCATGCACAAGTACACGGGTTCAAACCCCAGTACCCATGTACACAACTTAGTGTCAGAGCAACGAAAGCCACATGAAAAAAAATCAATAAAAACTGATTCTCTCTCTGTCTCTCTCTTACTGTCCTTCTCTCTAAAAAAAAAGAAAAGAAAAGAAAAGAAGACATCTCTTGGAATTTAATTTACATCAACACTCAGGGAAACCATGGGATCTGGGAACGTACCAAAAAAAAAATTACAGCTATTTTAGGCAACAAAGAAACAGAATTCTACCCTCTTCTGTTCTGGAAGGATCATGCCTGCATCAGTTCTGGGCGAAGCAGCTGAGGTTGGTGATAAAAGACCCAACCGGAAATGACCTAGGCACTTTTCCTGGTGCTCCCCCATTCCAGCAGGGAATTGCACCCAGCTGCCAGGAACACTGAGATCTCACATCTGAGCCTACAGAGCATGAGGGCTGTGATCAATTAGTAATGTCTGCCATGAGTACAACCAGGGATAGAGGTGATGAGTGTACCCCACACCTGCCACCCCTAAAACCACATCACACGAGGAAGACAAATGACACTAATCACGGACGTGGCAAATCCAAAATCATTTTCATCCCTGTGGCAGCAGGGGGCTGCACTAGGTCACCTCTGAGTGATCCTCTCGGCCCTGCATGGGACTCTGATGTTTCAGGATGCGTCCTTGTGCTCTCGCAGCTGTGTTCCAGGTGGCTTAGCCTTTTCAACAGCTTTGCTTGGAAGACGTCATGAATATTTAAATATACTTTAGGCTAAACATTTTTCATGCGTCTCAATTCACCCACAGTCCAGAGGTGGGTTTTGTTTATGAGAAGCTCATTTTCGAGGTGTGTGTATTGCACGTATATGCATCTACACCCACAGGCGGTGTGTTAGATATACACACTGCACCCTCAATGCATCAATGTAAATTCTCTCTCTTGAATCCTGACGCTCACCTCTGAAGTCAAAGGCTGTAGCTAAAGCCCACCTACATGACTTCAGGTTTTATTCAATATAGTCCTCAATACATAGGTCACAGCAATCAGGCAAGTGAAGGAAATTAAAGGAAAAATAGAAATATCCGCAGCATTTTGCAGAAAGCAAGGTTGTACTGATTATTTGGGAACGATCTCCTACTGTTCCCACTGCAGTTATTCATAGACTAAGACCTCAGAACCACAGACAGCCAAGGTCCCCTTCACTGTCTTGATAGCAAGGGCTAAAGGAGTCACAGAAGGTCCTAGAGAGACGGGGACAGGCAAGGCATTAACAATTAAGGTAAAGAGTGTTAGTTAACAGTACATGTTTTTCTTCTTTCCACAAAATCCCACTAAAACAAAAGTAAAGTTTAAAAAAAGAAGAGTAAAGTCCCTGGAATGGAGAAAATTAGAAAAAAAACTGTAGAAGTTAAATGTAAATTTTAAAAACACAACCGAATCTTCAGCTCACAGAGGGGAAGGCTGACAACTGTGGATCAGCTGCATTGGGTCCCTCTCAAAATGCAGATGAAAGGTGCTGGGGAGCGGAGCACGGTGATGGAGCTCACGCAAGCCCTGAGTTCAACCCCCAATGTGAAGGTGGACAGACAGACAGACAGACAGATCACAGCCAAAACTGCATAAAGCCTGGAGGTTTCTCCTCTAGACAGGGTTAAGCGAAAAGTCTCTGAATTAAGAGGAACAGAAAAACACTTTTTTTTTTTAAAGCGAGAAGGACAGTGAGTGAGAGTGAGAGCGAGAGAGAATCAATTTTCATTGAGTTTTTCATATGGCTTTCGTTGCTCTGACTCCTAGTTGTGTACGTGAGTGCTGGGGTTCAAACCCATGTACTCGCGCATGCCAGGCAAGCGCCATAACCGCCAAGCCACCACTCCAGCCCCAGGAAAGCACTTTTTAAAAAGAAGAGATTTAAAAGTAAAAATGATTCCTAGGTATATTTTAGATGCAAACAGCAAAACTCAATACAAAGGTTAGAAAGTAAAGAAATTCCCCAGAACACAGAGTAAAAAGACTAAAAGATGGAAAACGTGAGATTTAAGAAGATGGGGAGACGATTATAGGAAGTCTATAATTCAAGGGATAGGAACTCCTCAATGGAAGAACAGGGAAATTGAGAGGAGATCGCCTATTACATGAGTTGTCTATTGCTGCGTAATGAACTATTCCAATTACTCAGTAACTTCTCATACAAAAGATGATTATCAGAGCCAGTTTCTGGGGGTCAGGAATCTGAGAGCAGCTTGGGTGGGTGGTTGTGGCTCAGGATCTGCATGAGGCCACAGTGGATCCACCAGCAGGGGCTGCAGCGTCATCTGAAGGGCTGACTGGGGGCACAGCATCTCCTTCCAGGACTTGCTCACATAGCCATTGGCAAGAAGCCTCAGATACTGGCTGGATATTGACAGGAGCCTCCGCTCGCATGTGAGGCTCCCAAAAGACTACTGAGCATGGCATCCCCAACACAAGCAATTCAAGAGAAAGGACAACCAAGATAGAAGCTACCGGAACTTTTAGAACCCATTCTCACAAGTGACATCCTTCTGTTGTAGGATATTGGTCACCAAATTCACCCCTAGTCCAATACGAGACTATGCAGCACAAGGGTGTGACTAGGAGACAAGGATCTTCAGGGGCCTTTGTGGAGGTCCGCTCCCACATCTATCCAGTTTGCACACAGTCATCCTTTAGTATCTGCGGGAGACTGGCTCCAAGACGTTCCCCAGCCCACCAAATGCCAAAATCTGCAGATGCTCAGGAGCCTGTACGTAGCCTACACACTCTCCCGTCTGCACTGAGTCAGTTCTTGATTACTTAGAACACCTAATATAATGTAAATGCTACGCAAATACAAATGTGACTATTACAGGCCTGACCTGGTGCTTGGCTGACTCTGCGGACCCACGGGTACAGAGGGAAACCTATTCCTAGAACTGAAGGGCACAAGTGTCCAAAACTGGAAACCCCTAACCGCACAATAGGCCCACACCAAGGCCCACTGTCACAAAAGCTCCATACACTAAGGACCCCATGAGCTCCCAGAGATGTAAAGGTCAGATTGAAGACTCAATTGGAATGGCTTCCAACTTCCCGGGGGCAACATTAGATGCCTTCAGTTCTTGAAGGAAGATCATTTCCAAGCTAGAATTAAGGCAATCTGAATGGAGAGCATTAGAGGAAACAACCAAATAGTAGAAGCTGAAAAGTAGATTAGACACACACACACACACACTCAAACTGGCAATGGAGAAAGCCAACAACAGTGAAATAGCGGCCTAAGGAACCTCTAGAAATGGGGAGGAAGCAAGGGGGTGTTCATTAAAATACACATCAAGTGCTAAGCACTGAGTGGGCCTTTTCAATTCTGGAATACATGGGCCAATGTTGGGGAATTTTTTTTTTAATATAGTTGTTCCAGTCAAATTTTCAATGAAGTAAACAGAATGACAACATTTTTTTTAAGAGAGAGGGACAGTGAGAGAAAGAGAGAACGAGAGAGTTAATTTTATCTTGTTTTTCGTGAGATTTTGTTGCTCCAACACTCTGTTGTGTCCTTGGTTCAAATCTGCGTCCCTGTGCATGCCAGGCAAGCGCCGTAACCGCTGAGCCGCCGCTCCAGCCCCAAATGACAGCATTTCTAATCATGCTTGGGAAGGTACTAGATGCACTCTACCACAGTGGGGGAGGGCAAAGGGCAGTCGCAGCAGGTGGTAAAAGGAGACCCAGGAATGACAGCTGTGTGCTAGGCCAGGGTCCAACCAGTCCAGAGCAGAGCAGGATGAGGTCCCCAGGAAGAGGCATTTCCAAGATGACAAAATGGATGGAAAAACCTAGTGTGCGGCAGCGTCTTGGGGAAAATGCAGACACTTGGTGAAGACTTGGGGGCTGAATGAGTCCTAAGTACTTAGAAAACTAAGAAAACAACAGAACGGGGGGTGGAGCGGTGGCTTAGCAGTTGTGGCGCTTGCTTGGCATGCACAAGTCCGTGGGCTCAAACCCCAGCACCACATATACAACAAGGTGTCAGAGCAACAAAAGCCATGTGGAAAACTCAATAAAATTGATTCTCTCTCTCTCTCTCTCTCTCTCTCTCTCTGCCCCTCTCTCTTTAAAGAAAAGAAAAAGAAGAAAAATACAAGATAATTATTAACTTCTGGGAGGGGAAGCAGGAAGAGCTGTCAAGGAAAGAAAAAGCAACCACAGTTTACAATATGACCCGACTGTCCCTAGAGTTTAGTCGCAGGTAAGCAATGACTATGGACCTAAACAGAACGATGAGACAGCTGTGAGGAGAAAGGAGGACTCCCACAGTGTTCTAGCACCTAGAACTGAAGTAGCTTTGCTAAAAAAGATTGGAGATAGACGCTAAATACCAAAAAATCGGTTTAGAAAAGTCATCTCTGGGAGAGGGAGGTGAAGGAGAGCAGAGGAGAACCGAATTTCATGGTCAGTTTTGCAGAATCCTGTTCCTTCGGTGTGCACATGGATTACTTTGATTTTAGAAAGATTACCAGGTGCAGTGAGCAGGCGTGAGATAGTAGCCAACCATCCGTTCATTCAGCAAGCATTTATGTGCACCGACAGCGTGCGGGAGTCCCTGAAGGTCTGCAGAAAAATGGAAAAAGCATCCGGTCCCTGTCCTCCCTGCCTGGCAGTCAGTGGGTTTCAGTCCCTTCCGGGGCAGCAATGTGAAGTCTCCACTGAGGTTAGTAAGGGGAACAGACACTGGGACATCTGCTGGTCTTGACTTTGTCATAGTTTGTGACAAGTGGCTTCCATTGACTTCCCCTGAGTGGAGAACCCTGGAAGGCTAGGGCTCAGCCTCAAGACAGGAGGGACCCAAGTAGGGAGCAAGAGTGGTCACAGCCCCAGATAACACTGGCCACTCAGCCTGGGCCGACTGCAGCTTGCATTCTATTCTCTAATGCCCTTGAGTGACCTCAGACTCGTTTCCAGTTTGACAGTCACTGCTGTTCTGCTCGCACGACCTCATTTAGTCCTCACAGGAAACCTCTGAACAGCTACTACCTTCCCACGTTCTAAATGAGGCAACTGGAGCCCAGAGTGATTTTGCGATGTGCCTAAGGACACACAGCTTGTAAGCAGTAGAGCTGAAATTCAAACCCAAGTCTTAAGCCCCTGCCCTTGGGTAAACTCTCAAGACTGGCATTTTTCTCCATTCTAATTTTGCTGGCTGGAGAATAACAAGACCTGACTTCCAGTTCCTGCTCGACCCCTAAGCAGCTGTGTGCTCAGGCAAGCTCCTCTCTTCTGGGGGTCTGCTCCCAGGTGTGAACACGGAGAGGGCTGCTTAGATGAGTGTCCTTTGAGCTTCGGCAGCGTGCGTCAGGATGAGGGAGCCTCATTTCCTCATCTGTGAAATGGGAATCCTTAAGACACACATCACATGGCAGCTGACTGTTGATAACAAAGGAAGGGGCTGGAGCGGTGGCTCAGCAGTTCCAGCGCTTGCCTGGCTTGCAGGAGGATGTGGGTTCAAACTCCAGCACCATGTACACAATGAAGTGTCACAGCAATGAAAGTCACATGAAAAACTAAATAAAATTGGCTTTCTCCCTCTCTCTGTCCCTCTCTCTAAAAAAAAAAAAAAAACATAAAAAACAAACAAAAAAAAACTAACACATGTCCAGCCCATGGCACTCAGTAAATCGAGCCCTTATTCATGTTCCCAGTGTGAACAGCTCAGAGCCCGCCGTGCCCGGATGCCTGTGCGGTCCCCCCTGATAACGGCAAATCGCCA
Organism: Aplodontia rufa; assembly: GCA_004027875.1. NCBI lineage: Eukaryota > Metazoa > Chordata > Mammalia > Rodentia > Aplodontiidae > Aplodontia > Aplodontia rufa. Next base: position 50,023 of record PVKS010003131.1, on the reverse strand, counting down.
AGTACGGGAGGGAGCAGTGAGCAAGGTGGAAGAACGGAGACCAACAGGACAAGGTCTAACGGGGGTGTGCTGTTGCCCTGTATTAGTTTTACATATGAGCCAGCTCGCGAATACTTTCAGGAGCATGTAAGTGTGAAATTGGAAAGCGTCACTGCAGGACCGCCGCAAGCCACCACGCTGGCGCTGGCTGTATGAAAGGGGAGGAGGGGCGAGCTGGTGGGCCAGGGAGAGGGAGAGGTGACGGCAGAAAGGAAAAGGAAGGCACGTCCTGGGCAGAGACACAGGATTGGCTGGGGAGCCGACCGACTTCCAAGTTCAAAGCCGGTTCATCAGCTGTGTGCTGGGTGGCACACCCCACAGACACTGTCCTCTGTGCTCAGCAAGCCACTTCCTGTGCGTGGAATCCTCGTTCCTGGCCCAACACAAGACTCAAGGTCTGCTTTCCTTTCTCCGAATCCCCCGAAAGAACCTAGGACAGAGGCTGAGGCAGGAGGATTGCCAAATTCGAGGCCAGCCTCAGCAACTTAGCAAGACCCTGTACCAAAAAATAAAAAGAGTGAGGCTGGAGTGGTGGCTCAGCAATTAGAGCACTTTCCTGGCATGCATGAGGACTCGGGTTCAAACCCCAACGCCACATACACAACTAAGTGTCAGAAAAACAAAAACCAGATGAAAAAATAAAATTGATTCTCTCTAAAAATAAATAAATTTTTTAAAAAAGGGTTGGGGATGTAGCTCAGTGTTCAAGGACTCTAGGTTCAATCACCAGGATCCAATTAAAAAAAGGAAAAAGAAGCCTAGAACACTACCATGCAGAATTCAATGGATGTGATTTGAGCTGAATGCAGTGGCCAGCACACTCCTCATGCTCATGATGATTCAGCCTTTCAAACAGGAAGAGAAGAACAAGTGGCTGCAGGTGGCCAGAGATGCTCATGGCAAAGGTGCCTGTCTTGTTTTAAGTTTTCCAGAGACTACGCAGTGGGGACTCCGCTCCAACAATAACGGAAGTGATAAATATGTACTGAGGGTTTACTACGTCCCAAACACTACTTCTGACTGCTTAAGCCATGATCGTTTAATCCTCCAATCAACTCTTTGGAAAAGGGCCAACTTTCATGCCCTTCAGATGGAGGAGGAACCTGAGTACGGTGGCCCACCAGCCTTCCTAGTTTGCCTGGGTCTAAGAGGTTCTTGGGATGCTATGTTAGTCAGCTTTGCGTCACTGTGACCAATGCATCTGACATGCACAACTTCGAGGAGGAAGTTTATTTCAAGGTCAGTGCATGGCTGACTGACAACACAGAAATGTCGCGGCAGAAGGGCATGGCAGAGGGAAGCTCCCAGCTCACTGCAGCCAGGGAAGCCAAGTGAAAGGCAGGGACCAGAGACAGGAAACACCCCCAGTGACCCACTTCCTCCAGCCACACCCTTCCTGCCTATAATTACCACCCAGCTAATCCACTCAAGTGGATTAATCCATGGATGTGGTTACAGCTCTCAGAATCTATTTCACTTCGGAACATCCTTGCATTGTCTCACACATGAGCTACTGGGGACACCTCACATCTACACCATAACAGATGCTAGCACCAGAAAGCTCCCACGCATACTGGGTTAAATGTACCCTAATACCAAGACACGCAGACATTATGTGCATGTGTCCCAAAGTCGATGACAGGCCTGGCCAGGGCTATGACGACCATCGTGCCCACCACAGGCATAAGAAGAGGCAAAGACGAACACAGGACACACAGTGGACTGTGGCCTGTCCTGTCCAGCAGACCTCCAATGATTGTCCCAACAGCGTTCCAGTGGTGGCCCTGCCTGTAACTAGCCCTACGACCTTCTGGGCCTGAGTTGTTTTCATCTTTAAAACGAAAGGGCCAAACTAAACCAAATATGGCAAACAAGTGGGACCCCTTGTGTGGCAGACACCGCTATTAGGTCAGTTTCCTGCTGCACCTGGACCTGGGCTTTGGAACCCTTCTGCCCTCTGCAGTGGGATGATCACAGCCCGCTGCAGGAGTGAAGCTCAGCAGGAAGCTCCTCCGTTGTAGCTTGTTGGTGTTCCACTAGCTTCCTGAACTTGTCTGGTCTCTTAGGATTTGGCACTCACACTAACATCCAAAAACAGGAAGTGGACAGGCTGCAACAGCAACTGCAATTGTGAGGACAGTCTCTGTAGACTGAGCAGTCACTGTTCACCCTGTGCTATATACGCTTCAAAATACAGCAAGACCACGGAGAACGGGGACTCTGGAGAGACCACCTGGGCTTAGAATCCCGGCTTGCCATTGATCGGCTCTGTGACCTTGGGCAAGTTACTTAACCTCTCTGTTTTCTTCAACTATAAAATGAGGATTATAATAGTATCTACCTCGTAGTGTCATCAGGATTCAATGACTATGTGTAACATACTAGCACATAGTGCTACGTGTGTTTATATTGCGAGAACCCTCGAAAATCTGAGGTAGATTTTTTTTTTAGAGAGAGAGAGGGGGACAATAAGAATCAGTTTTATTTAATTTTTCATGTGGCTTTCATTGCTTCAACACTTCCCTGTGTATGTGGTGCGGGGGTTTGAACCCACATCCTTGCACATGCCAGGCAAGCACCGTAACCGCTGAGCCATGGCTCCAGCCCCCTGAGGTAGACTTTAACAGATGGAAGAAACTGAAGTTCAGGGACATTAAATTGCCAAAGGTCACGTTAGTTAAGCAGCAAAGCCAGATTCAAATCCTGATCTCACAGACTTTGCTTTCAGCAATATCACACAACATCTCAGCGCAGACACATCAGCAGACTGGGTGATTTTCTTCTTCTGCCTTCAGCGTCCGCTGGTTCCCTACTGGCACTGCTGGACCAGGACCCGGGGGTGGGGGGGGTGGCTTGGCACTGGGTCTGAGCACTGCCTGCTGTAACCCTCAGCGGCCACATCAGCCTTTCGAGGGGAGACACCCACAGGTCCAGGCCTCACCCGACCGGCACTCTGCGGGCCCCGGCTGCTGGGAAACGGGATTGACTCTAAGATTCTGTTTATTGGTCTTCTCCTATCAGTGAATTTTGTTATTTTACAGATCGGTATCTTTTCAGGTAATGGAGCAAAAGGAGATTAGAGAAAATGGGCAAAGGGATTAGGCAGCTAGGCACCTACGCCACATCTTATCTATTTCTCTCCCCCAGAGAGCCTCCCAAACATACATGTCTTTTTGCCTTAATAACCACGGAAAAAGCTCTCAAAGTTCCTAAAGCTAATGTACTCCTCACCATGAGGTCATGTCCAAAGAGAGTGAAAAGGTGCTGCGTTTCCAGTTCTTTCCCTCTACTGCCGTCGTTTTAAAAGCAGGAAGCCGGGCATGGGGCGCACGCCTCTAATCCCAGTGGCTTGGGAGGCCAAGGCAGGAGGATTGCAAGTTCAAGGCCGGCCACAGCAACTCAGCAAGGCTACTTAGTGAAATCCTGTCTCAAAGTTTAAAAACTGTTGAAAAAGGCTCAGTGGTTAAGTTAAGCACCACTGGGTTCAATCCCAGCACCAAAAAATAAAAGGCAGGGCAGGTGCCTGGCTCTGCCAAGAACAGATCTAGAACGCCCTCAACAACCGTGCGACACCACAGAGCGGCCTCATCCCCGGCTTAGCCCAGGCCCGCAGACCCCAGGTGCGGCCGCCAAGCGGGTCGGTGACCGGAACCGAGCAGGTGACCCGGAAGTGCTGCGTCCACCGGAGGACACAGCGGGTCAGACACCAGGACGGCCTGTCAGGCCCTCCACCTGCAGTCCCGCAGCACCCACCCTCCTCCTTACCCCACAGAGTAAAAAGGAACGCGAGCAGAGAGCAACCTGAGACGATCCGGATGTCCCCGAGGGCTCTCCTGCACTTATGTAAGCAGGGCCCACGGACACCAAACTGTCAGCGGAAGTGGTTTTTTTTTCAAAGAGAGAGGGAGAGTGTGTGTGTGTGTGTGTGTGTGTGTGTGTAAGAGAGGGAGAGAAAATCGATTCTTCATCTGGCCTTTGTTCTCCAACAGTTGTGTACGGGGCGCTGGGATTTGAACCCGGGTCCTCACGCATGCCAGGCAAGCGCCATAACCACTGGGCCACCGCTCCAGCCATTTTTATTTTAAAGAATGGTTATGAGAAGCGACCTCCCAAACGAGCCGACGGACTCACATCCGTCCAGGGCGACAGCCAGAGCTACGAGGCCAGGACCGGTTCCAGCAAGCTCCGCCTCCAGCAAGCTCCGCCTCCAGCAAGCTCCGCCTCCAGCAAGCTCCGCCTCCAGCAAGCTCCGCCTCCAGCGCGTGCTCCGAGCTCACGAAGGCGGCGGGAAGACGCTGCCGGAAGGCGCCTGCTGAGCGTGCGCAGGACCCGGCTGCAGCTCGACTGCAAAAGCAGAAGCGAACCAGAGCCGCCCAGGGAAGCGCGAAAAAGGGTGGGCAGTTGAGTAAGGGGGGCGTTTTCTGAGGCAGGGTCCCCTGTGCTGCCCAGGCTGGTCTTGGAGTCCTGGGCTCCGGGGCTCCTGCCACCTCGGCCTCGCACAGTGGCTGGGGCTCCCGGTGGCACACCGCTGCCCCTGAGCTGAACGTAACTTTAACGAAAGGGAGAGGGCGGAGCACACAGTGCAGGTCACAGGCAGCGGTTTGGAATCTGGAAGACCCGACTGTCACCTACTTGGAGAAGTCCAGGGGCCTCCTCCTCCTGCGACGAAGGCTCGGTCTCAGCACTGGTAGGAGTGGGTCTGTTGGGAGGAGTGGGTCTGTTGGGCGCCGTGGAAAGACGAACGCTGCGCCGGGCGCCATGACGCTGCTTCTCCTCTTAAGCGGCCTCGTTCACGCTGCGCACGCGCGGAGCAAAAGAGCGCGAAAAAAGCGCGCGCGAGGGCTGCTTCCTCTTTCCTTCCGTACCCCTTGGAACTACCACACCGACATGACGGTCCCTCGCTGGCTGGGATAAGCGCTCTGCCGTCCACCACTGGCGCCTTGGCTGTCCCCCTCCCTGTTAAACCCGCGTGCCCTGGTAATAAACGGGTTTGAGCTGCCACCAACTCCGCGTCACTGACTCGTTTCCCGCGGAGCGGAGGGGTCTCCAGCGAGGCGGATCCAGACTTCGGTCGCGCACTCACCCTCCTGCTCCCCCGGGGTTCGGCTGACCCGGCCATCCCGCCCGCCCTCAGGGGCGCTGGTGCCCCGCCCGCCGCCAGGACACTGAGCGAATTCTGGTGGGGGAGTCGCCCACCGCCCTGCTCTCAGGGCCCCCCATCTTTCCTTTTTCCTTGCGTCTACTGAAGGCGAATTTTCTGAATTACCCCAGCATTCCTGCACCCCTCTCTTCCCCGTTCTCCATGCCAGCCACGGGGAGCCCTCGGGCTCCCGCAACGTTTTGACCCCGATCTTTGGGCTTCTCTTTGCTGTAGGAGCCCTTATTTCTCTGATCCTTTTGTGGCACTCCTTGTCCCTGGCTCTGAGACTTCTTTGTCGTCTCACCTCCGCCATGGGTCAGTCAGCTAGCAGGACAGACCCTGCCGTGGATTCCCTGCGAATTCTCCTGAAGAGCAGAGGGCTGGAGCTTACTGATGGTCAGGCGAAAGCCGCATGGGCCACGTTTATTAGGGTGGCCCCCTGGCTGCCTGAAAGTAACTTATTTGATTGGGACACGAGGGACAGGGTTGAGCAGCTCCTTAGGGAAGCTCAAGTCCAATCTGGGGACCTCCCCACCTCAGGCATTTCCTAGGATCTCTGCCCTTAAGAGCTGGTTTCTCCCGCCCTCACCTCACCGCATGCCACACCCGCCTCTAATCCTTTAGACCTGTCTCGTCCCACCCCCATTCTGAATCGAGACCTCCCTCTGCCTGCCCTGCTCTGGTCCTTGTCAGTGGTTCCCTGGGGACACACTCCAGCAGGGTTCCCTGGGAGAGGCAGAGCTTGCTTCGGGTGTGGACAGGAGGGTCACTTCAAGAGATAAAAGACCTAAAAAAGATCATCAGAACTTGCAAGTCCTGCCTCCCTTTCCTGCAAGTTCCCCCCTTCAGGAGCCTGGAGTTAACCCCAGGGGCCTAAGGCCCAAAAATCCCTGGCAGACAGACATCACCCATTATTCCCCCTTTGGGAAACTTAAATTCATCTTCATATCTGTGGGTACCTTCTCCCACACTTGCTGGGCCGGCGAGAAGGCCAGACAAGCCATCAGCCATTTTCTTCAATGTTTCGTTACCCTGGGTCTACCAGACCAAATAAAAACCGATAACAGGCCTTGCTTTATCAGTCAATCCCTAGCTAACTTCTTCCAGCAGTGGAACATTACCCACACCACGGGAATTCCACACGATCCTAAGGGCCAAGCCATAATCAAAAGACATAATAACACCCTTAGTCTCAACTAATAAAACACAAAGGGGGAGCACTCCCCTCTCATGATCAGTTAAAAATGACCCTATTTACATTAAATATTTTAAATTTTTTCAAGGGGATCATTTCTCGCCCTTTCAAAAACATTGGGCCACCAGCAGGTCATACCTGTCTCTCAAGGTCAGATGGAGAGACCCTCTCACAGGGCTATGGAGAGGCCCTGACCCACTGATGACTACAAGGCAAGGATTTGGCTGTGTTTTTCCAACTGATGAGCCCAAGGAATCTGGGTCCCGGCCAGGGATCTCAAGCATTGCCCTCGTAGTACTGAAAGCCCTGTTAACGAACATCCAGGGGTTTCAACCTCCCCTGAGGAGCCTTCCCCTTCTGATCTCTTCCAGGAACCATGATGATCCACCCGAATTTGGTGCTCCTACTCGTGGAGACACACTTGACACAGGCTGGCTTCGGTGATCCAAATGATCAATGACTTGAACGCAGTGGCCACCACCATTCTGGACCTTCGAAATCAGATCGACTCCCTTGCCGAAGTGGTTCTCCAAAACTGACGCGGGCTTGACCTCCTTACTGCCGAAAAGGGAGGTCTCTGCCTCTACCTCCAAGAGGAATGCTGCTTTTATGCCAATCAATCAGGGATTGTCCGGGACAAAATAAAGCAGCTCCGGGAAAATTTAGAAAAGCACTGCAGAGAGCTACAGGAGAGCTTTCTGTGGACAGGGCTCGAGGGAGGGATGCCTTACCTTCTTCCTTTTCTAGGACCTCTCTCTCTGATTTTCCTGCTCTTGACCTTTGGCCCTTGCCTTGCTAATAGATTTATCACCTTTGTCCAAAAGAGAATTGAAGCTATACAGCTCATGAGCGTCCAGGTACAATATCAACAACTTGCCAGTGCTGACCCTGATCATCGCCCTTTGGACTGATGATGGGTAAGATCTTCCTAAAGGGAGGACAACCTAAGTCAGGTCCTCTGGGTGGGTTTTCCCCATAGAGACCATTGGCTGTGCGGGTATCCAGAGACCGGTAAGATCCCCTAAAAGGCGCAGGGACGACCTAAGGAGTCCCACCCTGGTCTCTGGCTGCTTTATTGACCCTAAAACAAAACAAAAAGGGGGAATTGTTGGGCACTGTGCAAAAGGCAAATGCTGTGCCGGACGCCATGGCACTTCTCCTAAGCTTCCTCTCTCATGCTCCGCGCACTCTGAGCAAAAGAGCGGGAAAAAAGCGCACTGCTTGAGGGCTGCTTCCTCTTTCTTTCTGTACCCCTTTAAACTACAACACCAACATGACAGTCCCTCATTGGCTGGGATAAGCCGGTCTGCAGCTTCACCATTGGTTCCTTGGCTGTCTCCCCTCCCTATCAAAACCCGTGTGCCTTGGTAATAAACGGATTTGAGCTGCCACCTTCTTTGTGTCACTGACTCATTTCCCCGGCCGAGATGGAGGGGGTCTCCAGCGAGGGGGATCCAGACTTCGGTCGCAGCACTCACCCTCCTGTTCGGCCCCTGGGGGACGGTTCGACTGATCCGAGCCATCCCGCCCGCCCTCAGGGACGCCTGAGGTAGCGACATGGGTCTGTTCCCACGGGAGGTGTCATGAGGCTTCAGTGAGAATGCCTGCAGAGGGCACCGCTCCCACTACTAGCAGTTTCCCCTTGCACCTCACTGTACTTGCTTCCCAAGTGACATTTATGGAGCATTTACTGCAGCTCCGTTACTAGGCACACTGGGTTTAAAGGAGAATGAAGTCCAGGCTTGGATTAATTAGTAATTAACAGGAGGCCTTCCACTTGGACTCCTTCAGAGATCAAGGTGAGGATTAGATGAGAAAGCGCCCCCCATGGGCTTAGCGCAGGGTCCGGCAGGTGCACAGTTCTCAAGGGAGGTCCTCCCAGGGTCAAGGGCAAGCCTCCCTTGTTCGGCCAACAGGAAGGGGGGGGCCCTTGGCCTGAGTCAGCTTTTTCACTTCCTCACTTAGCCATATCCTTTGCTGCCAGCTCTCACAGCTCTGGTCAGACCCCGCTGGTCACAGGTACCTGGCTCTCCCAGAACTACAGGAGGACCCAGGTGTTAAGAGGAGAGATTTATTTGGGCTCACAATTTTGGAGCTTTCAGCCCATTTCTCTTTGAGCCTCCGGTGACTGGGCATGCCAAGGTCTGCAGGGCGTCATGGTTGATGTCAGAGCAAGCTGCTCACCTCAGGGCCACTGGGAGGTGGAGAGCAAGACCAGTATCCCACAGTGCCCTCCACACACACACCCACCAGGACCTGAACTGTGGCACAGGCCCCACCTCCCTGCAATGCCGCTGCTTGACACAGATGCACGTGAAGCTTTCCACGTCTACAATGAAGGCTGTGCACATTTCTACAGGAAATGTTAAAACGAAAGAGATAAAGACAGAAACTGCCTTTCCCCACCGTCTAATGCTCAAAGCAGTCCTTTCCAATGGGTGCCACCGCCAGGTCACAGGTGCACAAGGGGCACAGGTGGCACAAAGGGCAGTCTTCCAGCTGGCCCTAGGCCGCAGAAGGCTCGTGTGGGGTGACAGGGGCAGGCACTGCCTCCCACACCAAATGAACAACGTCCTTAATCACGAGGTCGCTGCAAGGTCTTCCCTCCAACAATCACTTTCATTTACTCAATTTTAAATTAGATTCTTTTACCCTCAGCAGCAAGCAGAGTACACTGCTTTGAAGGATCGACACCCCTAGATTGCTCTTTAACTGCTGAGAAACTAAGCATGGCCGTCCTGACAGCATCTTCTCTACTCTTCCCTGATGAGGAACAGATGTCTAATATATTCCTTCCTGCCCCAACTCCCCAGCCCCATGACCAATGCAAGGAAAGCTAAAATAACTTTCCATCGGCTATTAGGTCAATGGATACCACAGACTACACGCTGGTTTCCTCTTTCAAAGTTTATTTAAAAAAAGAAGACCTATACATTTTACATTCACTCTCAGAACACTTAATGGTACCAACTAATGATGCTATACAAAAAGCCCACCAGCTGCTTGAAATGGCTGCAATTTACCACGGTCTGGTATTAAGGTGATCTGAACTCTTTGGAAAAAACTGGTATAACTCAAAGTACCAAGATTCCAAATTCCCAAATAAAACAAAAATTTTAAATGAGGAAACTGTTTAGTAAACGTTCAAGGTTAAAAGGAAACATTAAAAGAAATACACAAAAAAATGTAAAAAATAGGATCCCCCCAAGAGTCAGGTTAAAAAAAAAACCCAACATCAACCCCCAAGTCCCCCCCCACTTCCCTTAGAAAAACTCCCAATCCTGAATGCACATCAGCCTCTGGGATCTAACACTGGTCCTAGTTAGAAGGTGAAGAAGAACTGAGTTAGGTAGTTAGACACCCACAAATAATGTATCTAAATGAACACAGACACCTTGGCTTTGGTATGGCGGCAGAAATCCATCTGGAAATTGTTGAAGAGGACACAGACTTGGGGAGCAGGGGTGCAGAGGGGAGGGCACACAGAAACCCCAAAAGAGGGAAAATAAATACTGGGACTCACCCCTAGTAAACACTGAAAAATCAACCTTGAGGCAGAAGCCTCCAGCGAAACACAAGTGCAGGGCCTCACTAGAACTGCCTGGAGCAGCCTTCAACAAACGGCCATGTGCAGGACCCCTGAATTAGGGAGTTTGTCTGGTGTGCCAGGGTCGACCCACCAAGACACAAGAGAACCTTGTGGAACAAGAACGGCCAGGTGGGCTGAAAGCCCGCCTCCTCCTACTCGAAGCATCTCAGGTCCTGCTTCTCCCTTCGGTTGGCATCTGTCCATCACAGAAGGGCCTCGATCTACTAACTGAGCACTTTCTGCCCATTTTCCCCCCTGGGATGACTAAACAAAAATGAAACCTAGAACAGGAAGACAATTCGCTGTGCTGCATCAAGTCCACCTCGTATCTGCCCCCATTTTCACTACATCATGCTTAAGGGATAAGAGGACACGGAAGACAGCAGCTGGGTCTAGACCATGTCCACGTGAGGACTCAAATATTCCAAAAGTTAACTGAAGAGAGAAGGCAAGGGCACCCACACCCCGGTCTTCAAAGAAATGGGCACCACACAAAAGTACAACAGTACCCCAGACAAGGAAAGCAAAAGAGGCGACTTGTCGATGGCGCTGCAGACCCCAGTGGCCACCGAAACGGTCCTTTCCAACCTTGGTACACTGTTCCTAAGGACAACGAAGATGATCAACTAAAAAATATGTTTTCAAAAGCATACTAAATATATCTAAACAGATCTTCATCACAGGCACCTGAAGGTAACAGTTCCATGACCCACAGTTCCACCCGCCAGTGGAGACCCAAGCAAGCCCATTTACCCTGCACTTGGTTCACTGTAGTAAACGTCGTAACGTGGGGGCTCCGGGGCAGGGAAGAAACACAGAACACCCAGGCAACTTTTGATAAACGGCATCATTTACCCTATTTTCTATATAAGACCCCAACACCAGAAAAAATGAGCAAGTGAATATAAAAACACAGCTGCATCTATGCAGTCTTCACTGCGTCAACAGAAGGCAGCGGACGTCATCACAGCCACCAACTGCTGTGGGTATGTACATCAAGAGACACACAGAAACCGGGGACAGCTAACAGACTCCTGACTGCCCAGAGAGATGCTGGGAGTGCTCCAAAGCCCAGTTCGTTGGGCATCTCAAGACAGCAACTGGAGAACAGAACCCCGTCGCCCAGGGCAGTGTCTCCAATTGAGGGACTGAAGAGCAGGAGCAGGCAGCACAGGGCAGGCCGTTCCATCGGGACTCATCAGGACGGTGGCCATGGCAGAGCTTTCCTCATCTCCAAAATGGACCAGATCTCCTGAGAGGCTGCAAGTGCCCCGGGGCTGATGACAAGGTTCCGTAGGTGTGCAGCACTGGCATCAGCAACAAGAGTGACACTTGAACACTGTGTGAGTCTACAGATCATCAACTACTGCACTGCTTCACGCTCCACCTACAAGAGACCCTCAGATAACTAGGGAGCAGCGCGTGCTCCTTCAGTCTGCTTGGGAACTGGGGAGGGAAAGAAATTACAAATAAAACTTTTCAAATTACCAGTTCCTGCTCCAGCCTGAGCTAGAACAAACATGTGTGGATAAACTGCCTGCATTAAGTAACATTTAAAATATGGTAACTTTAGCACACTGTGAATATGAAATGCCTCTTCCCCCAGCCCCATTTACTCTGATGCAATCTCCCAGGCAAATGTTCCGTCATTCAGCCAGTGGAATGGATGGCATGCGCCAGATGTCACACAGGCATTTCTGTCTCCAAGAAGGCTGAAAGCCAGGAGAATGAATCTCCTTCTGCCAGGACCCCTGCCCCAAGCTCTTAGGGAAGCAGCGAATGGGGTACAACTGGGAAGCAGCTATGTGCTCCACCAATCAGATTTAAGCACGAAGCCGCATGGCAGAGTGGACTCCTTCCTGCTCTTCATGGCAGAAAGACCCAGAGACGACTAACGCTAGAGCGTCTCTTCAAACTCAAAGGGGGGTTAAAAAAGACAAAGTAGAAGCAAAAAACAAAGAAATTAAAGGAAAGCAAATCAAACACCCTAATACTCCTGAAAAGAGTCCCGTGGTGACTCATGTCTGGGAAGGAGGACACGGAGATGCAAGTGACCAGCCACAGGAGCCCCTGCAGAATCCACAGCAGCATTCTCCATTCCAAGGCCAAGTAGTTATTCCCAGTAAGTTAAAAATTTTCTATTAAGTAAACAAAACAAACAAAATGAAACCAAAAAACCACTGCCGAAAAAGGTGAAGGGAAGAGGAACGCTGTGGAAGGTCAAGCGGCCGAGCGCCGGCGGATCACGAAAAGCCCCCGCTGAAGCTGGCCCAGGTAGATCCTCATCTTGGTGCTGTCACTCGTCTTCCTCACCCAGATCTGCAGGGACAGGAGAGAGCAGGATGAGAGGCCAAGAAACACCGCTGGGCTGATCTCCGGGAGCACCGACGCATCTGCACGGATCAGGAACGGGCAGGCAATGGCAAGCTCCGCCAGCCCGACCTGGGAGGGCCTTGCAAGCACCCCTGACCCTGGCCCCACAGAGGCCTCCTCCAGACAGGGAGCAGGCATCAGCCCTGCGCTTACTTCTCGGAGCCACTGCCCCACGCTTTGCCTAAGAAATGGCAAGCACAGCAACCCTGGGTCCCCTGGTTGCCCTGACTCGAAGAACTGATGTGGCTTGATTACAGCGTCACCAATACACAAGTGATAGCTACTCAAGAACATAAACCTTTCGAATCTAGATATACTTTCCGCAGCCAAAGGGTCTTCCATATCATACAGCCTTTCAATACTCTGCTTTCCTAACAAGGCTAACAGCTGTGATAGCAAAAGAAAAACTTAATACCATTGATAAAAAGATGTCCATGAGAGAGCTGGGCTCAGCAAGGACTGAGAAAAAGTGGACCAGCTTCAGACAGAGCCTCCTGCTCAACACCCCACTCCCGCAGATGGAGTCAGATTTCTCAGGTTCCATAGGACAGAAGCATTCTTCTGTGGAATGGAGAATAAACTCTTGCAGCAGGGGCTGCCAGGGCTGGCAAGTGCACTTCTAAGTAGCACCCTGCAGCCAGGGACGGGAAGAAGAGCTGCCACTTCTGTCACCTGAGCAAGTGAGGAAGGGCTACTGAGCTCTCAGTGTGTGCCACTGCACTGATCCCACCCGGCTGCTTCACCTCAAAACAGTCCTGCGAAGGCAGCACTGTCATGGGACTGGTTTACGGAAGAGAAGACCAAAGTTCAGCAAGGCTGAGCCGCTTCTCCTGACATGATGCTGGTGCCTGACATCAAAGCTCCTGGCTCTTCTCCACTAAACTGCTTTCTGAATGAGCAATTATGTGGTCCTGAAAGCACAATGTTTTGAAAGGTCTGCACCTCAACCATACACACACGTTAACAGATAGATCTCCTTCTCTGACTCAGGGGGCTGAGGAAGGAGGATCACAAATCACAAATCTGAGGCCAGCCTTGGAAACTTACCAAGACCCTGTCTCAAAAAAAAAAAAAAAAAAATTGCTGAGGAGTAAGTAGCACAAGGGTAAGGTGCCCTGGGTTCAATCCTTCAAACCACAAAAATAAATAAAATGAAACAAGTTAAAGATGTCACATGAAGGGCTGGAGTGGTGGCTCAACAGTTACAGTGCTTGCCTGGCATGCAGGAAGACCCAGGTTCAAACCCCAGCACCATGTATACAACCAAGTGTCAGAAAAACAAGACCCAGATGAAAAAAACAAAATTCTCTCTCTCTCAAAAAACAAACAAAATCTCATGTGAAGCTGAGCCTCTAAAGGGCCCTGAGAAACCTTTTTAAACTGTAAGCTGAGCCCTAGGACAGCTGAATCGGCAGGATCACCAACACATCCTGACCCACCCACCAAACCTTCCTAGAGCCGAGGAAGCCACAGAGGCCACAGAGCTCAGTGCCCCCTGGGATCTGAGCTGAGAAACAATCGGAAACACTTCCAAGGAATGAGGACTGTTCCCCTCCACCAGAGTGGCAGCCTCTAAGGCCTCACCTCTCCAGGGACAATTGCAGTGCCACCATTTCCCTGTCAAACCTTATCAACATTCTATTATGACAAAAAATGCCCAATCTTCAATAATGGATAGGGTGTCAAACTTGAAATTCCATTTTTATTGGGGTGTCGCAGAAGAGAGTAACAGACTGGCCCTGGAGCTGGGCTTGGGACGTGCAAGCCATGTGTGCTCTGTAGCTCAACCTGCACAACCAGGTACAGATCTCTATCATGCAATGGTTGTGCCCCTTGCCTGAAGAAATTAGGTCTCTACTGGTTCCCTGAGTCTGGTTTTCGCTTGGCTTGAGGTGACTCTCACAGGTCCTAAGCCCCGAGAAGAATGACATTCATTTATCTGGAAGGCTCTTCCTAACTTATAAATAATCATTTTGCAAACTACTCACATTTGAGGGCATTTTCAATGCAGGAAGCTGGGAGAATACAAGAGGCTTAAGTTATTTCATAATCCAGTTTCATTAGATTTACTGAGCTCTGGCACAAATAAGTTACGGAGGGCAGACATGTAAAAATCAATTTCATTGCAGACACTTGTGGGCTGATAGAAGACCAAGCCAATCGAGCTGAAGTCTTAAACTTCTTTTCTAAACTACTATCAAGTTAGACACTGCCAACATCCTCAGTGAGGAGCCAGTAGAACTTACAGCCATATCATCCTCAGGCATAACTGAGGAACTAAAACCATAAGCCCTCCTGCCTGAGTGCTGGGGGACCAACACTCAAGGGCAGGAGCCTGGCAGCGTGTTTTTCAGAAGCACAATGGGACACACAGGGCACAAAAACTTACTGTGTGCTGGACCTTGTGCCAGGGACCTCATTAAATCCTCACAGCAAGAAGCAAACCTGTTAGAACATTTAAAAGTCCTAGCACAATAACAAAATAAAGACGGAGCTTCACAGGCAGGTCCCCTCTCAGTAGATGGCGACCTTAAACAGCAGCCACACGTAAATGTACAGGCATACACCTGCCTTCCACTCTCCCCTAGTCCAGCTCAGTGGCTCCCAAATCAGTCACCACATGGCCACCAATACCACCAACAGCACACAAGAGTTGCAGGCACACGGACAGCAAGTGTGCGGCTCCTTCAATTGTGCGTGGTTTCTACTATGCACAATTTCTGCCTGCACGTGCTGAGTGTAGACTCTAATACACACACACGCTGTGACTCCAGCACACTTTCTGGATGGCACCTTCATTTCAGGTTTGTCACATTTTCCACACTTCACAGAGTTCATTTCTCTTTCTTCATGGTGCGGAAATTTGGCCCCTACCTCATTGGCTCCAACTGAGCTGATCACACAGCTCAGTTTCTGGTTGTCCTTTGACTCCAAATAGATGGCCTGGCTCTTGTGGTACCTGCCAAAAACAGGGCACAAATGTAAAAAGGGAGGCAAAGAGGGAGGAAACAAAAAAAAAAAAAAACACTTTTGCAGTAAGAAATATAAAGAGGTCTACATAAAAATTTGAGGAAAAGTCTGGACTTTGAAAGGGGTTTGTTTTGGGGTTTTTGGGGGTTTTTTTTGGTGCCAGACATTGAACCCAGGTGCACTTAACCACTGAGCCACATCCCCAGTCCATTCTGTATATTATTTTGAGACAGTCTCACTAAGTTGCCTAGGGCCTCACTAAGCTGCTGAGGATGGCTTTGAACTTGACATTCTCTGGTCTCAGCCAAACAAGTTGCTGGGATTGTATGCATGTGCCACCACACCCAGCTCTGGGCTTCAGAAGATTTGATTTAAAGACTTCCATCCTTGGGTTAGGTGACCTCCTAATGTTCTGGATCTAAAGCTTTTGTTCCTTGGACCCTCTGAAAAGGGGAAAAAGGGACTAAGGAAAGGGTCAGAATATAATTTTTTTTTTTTTAAATTTGGACCACATAACCCAGTTCAAAGAGTAAAATAAAAATTCAGCCGGGGAACTGGAGCGGTGGCTCAGCATAAGTGCTTGCCTGGCTTGCACAAGGACCCGAGTTCAAACTCCAGCACCACGTACACAACTAAATGTCAGAGAAATGAAGGCCAGGTGAAAAAGTAAATTAACATTGATTCTCTCGTTCTCTGTCCCTCCGTCTTTAAAAAAAAAAAAAAAAAAATTAGCCAGGCATAGTGCCGCACTCCTGTAATCCCAGTGACTCAGGAGGCTGAGGCAGGAAGGTCACAAGTTCAAAGCCAGCTTCAGCAACTTAGCAAGGTCCTGCCTCAAAATAAAAAATAAATAAAAATGGGTTGGGGATATAGCTCAATGGTAAAGTGTCCCTGGGTTCAATCCCTGGTATCTCCCCACCCCCACCCCCCAAAAAAGTAGAATAATAATTTTGAAGTAAAATAGCTCTGTTCCTACTTAACTAAAGAAGATTGGGTGGACAAAATAAATAGATGGGCTTAAAAATCTGTTATTTATTTTCTACCTGTCCAACTAAGTCTTCAACAAGAAGGAAGGTTGAATTCTGCCCTTCCTTTAGTCACTCACTCAAAAATACTCATTAAGCCCTTACCAAGCACCACTGACCATGCTGGGAAAGACACTGAACAAGACCACAGGTCCTCAATGTCACAGAACTTCAGATACAGTGGAAGAAGAAGGAATATTAAACAATCGCACCTGGCAGATGCTAATTAGGCAAAGTGCTGGATGTCATGACATGTGCTAGAGGGACTCTGACTTGACCCAGACGCCTGGGAAAGCTGCTTTGAATGGAGTAGACAAGCACATGCTCCCCTTTCAGCGCCCACAATTACTGTCCAGGGCCACTTCCAACTTCTGCAAGTTCAAGGCCAAGGCTGAGGATGGAGCCGAGGAAACCTGGGCCAACATGCAGTGGACCAACAGGATGAAAGGGCAGCTCCTAGGCCAAGCTGCGCTGCCAACCCTGACCAGGGCCAGCCCTCCTTAACCAAGACCATGACCTTTGGTTCATTCTAGCCACACACATCAAGCCAAGCAGATCCACAAATTCAATTAAATTCCACCAAAACACATCTCCCAGCACAGCACTGCATCTTCTTATTCCTCCGGAGGGAGAAGGCAGATTCTGTTTTGCTTGTACAATGAAAAAATCTACTGCCAAGACATCTCGGTAAAGGATGCACTTCTCTCCCACAGTGGGCTTTTTCCAATCTAGGTTCTAAGTGCTCTTTAACCTGCTACTTAGAAGCTGAAAACTCAGGTTTCCAAGTCAATTCACTTTCTGAAAACATTGTTAAAAGAAAATGAATCATAAATGCAATTACAACAGCAAGACTGGTTTAGATGCAAGCTATAAAGTTGCTTTTGGCGATAAATTAGTTGGTAAACTGGGTCAGAGGACCTTCATTATGCTAAACAGTTAATATCACAAGATCCAAATTACACAATGCATGAGGAAAGGCTGAATTGTTCATAATGACACAAACACTTCCCTTGGTTTCTCTCCCACTTTTAAGCCAGCTCTCAAACATAAACAGTAACGTCTAGAGTTATGGGTCGAATAAAAATACAGAGGAGAACAATCACAGTTATTCTGTGGGGATTGTGAGTTATTAAAGAGAAACAAAAAACAAAATGCAACTAGCCTCAAGTCATTCCAATTCTACTTTCTAAACACTTTAATAAAAGAAAGGTCAAGGGCTGGCAATCCAGCTCCATGGCAGAGCACCCACCTAGCATGCACAAGGCCTGGGTTCAACCCAAGCACCCTGCAACGCACACACAGAAAGGTCATTGGTGTGGTGGAGATGTGCTCATCATACAGCCAACTGGAGGAAAAACCTATGTCCCCTCCATTCCTGTGCTTGTAATAAAACATGCATGTTTCATTTGTATTCTAGACACAAACTGGTAAATTTACATATTAAAATGTACATTAATAGCATATAAAATGAAAAACGGTATTCCTTTTATTGCATGGCTTTCTTTTTTCTAGGATAAGCAAATATTTATATAAATAATCTCTTATAAGTTATGGTATTAAAAATGTAAATAATAGTAAAGACGGACAAGGAAAAGTAAAACAATGTTACAAAAGTCTTTTAAAGAAAACAGTTAACTCTGTAAGAAAGACTAATCAAATAGTTCTAGGAGATGTATTTTCTTTCAATTATGCTTGGAACCCAAATACCCAACACATCTGACTGGTCCAACAAGGCACAAGGAGTAAAGACGGCAATGTGGCCTGCACCTCTGGTCCCTCCCCACACGGTGGTGACTTGGACATCTACTACAGCCCCATCTGCTCCACAAGAGATCTGGCCAGCATGCTTCCCAAAGCAGCCAACTTCCAAATCAACGGATCCCCAGGTCTCCAAGGCCTTTAGGGGAATCTCATGTACCACACAATGGTCTTTGGGAACTGTTAACCCCAGATAGCAAATCTGACCAATTATTTGAATTCTCTGAGAAGTCCTCAGAAATTAAAGTGTTCAAATGAGGATTTTTAAAGATAAAACAACAAAAATATACGATGGCCTTAACATGTAAATTTACTTTTCAATTTCCAAAATATAATAAAGGGGGAAATGAATTCAAAATATATTTAGAAATAAAAGCAACATCAACAGAGCTAATTTAGTGAAAATGTGCATCTTTTTTTTTTTTTGCCAATTAACCCATTTTACAAGTTATAGCCCAGCTGCTGAAAAAAATTTTTCTTAAAATAACCTCAGAGAATAAGACCTACATGTCAAATTGACTTTATTACTAATGAAAATTCTGACCTGGGAATCCCAACAATTAAGCTCTTAAAGCTTTGTGCCTCTACTATTAAACCCAATGAAATAGAATTACTACCACTATTGTGAAAGAAAGCAATTTCTTTAGAAGGTAGGTCCAAAAGTGGAGCAAGGAATGGCAGTAATTGAATTCTGAATCCTACTGGGAAACCTTATATTAACACTTCCTTTCCCAACAACTGAATCCACATCAGAGTTATAGAACCTCAAGGGGTCCCAACTGGAAGTATTCACTGTTTAACATTCTTGTGTGTCAAGTGCGAGCTGGAGGTGAAGTCTACTTGAGCAAGTGGGTGACTTCACTTCTGATTCACATTAACAGCTCCAAATTTAAAGGGAAAAGAGAAAAAAAAACAGTCCAGCAGCACCATCAGTTAGTTAGTTAAAATACCAGCTACTTCCCCAGAATCTCCTGAGAGGGGTCATTAGTCCAGATCAAAATGTGAGGCAGACTTACATCATGATCTAAAAGGCCGAAGACCAAGGGAAGACCGGGCAAAAGGAAGATGCTTATCTTTCAAAATGAAATGCAGCTTCATAAGCATTCACAACAAGACGGGAAGCCTGACTCACACTCACTGTGCTGAAGTCATTTAAAACTCAATGAAACATGTTTTACCAAAAATACTATTATACCAAAATATGCTACACCACTGGAAGTAGCACACAAGTAATTCAGCTGACCTCTCAACCACGGGCTGTTGGTGAGAAAAAAAGAAAGATGAATCCTCCAAACTGACCAGGACACAAAAGCCCAGCATGGAGGTCGGTCCTGCCCCTGGGAAAGCTTTGGCCTGGATTCCCAGGAACCTTTTCCACAAGCATCAGGGAAGGAAGAAACCATCTCTCAAGGGCTCATCATGAGCTCTGACTGCCACGGCCAAAGAAGAAAAACACACAGACAAAAGAAGAAACAATATTCTTAAAACATATTTGACAACAGAATGAGCAACTAAAAATTCACTGAAAAACTAAAAACACTTCCAGAGACATTATTTTGCAAATGTCTCCTGCTAATATGAGAGATGGTGAAAATTCCTTCAAACTGCTTAGTAGTTCTGACATATCAAGGCCGACCAATTTGCTTACATTATCAAACACTAGTCGCTACGGCTCTTTTCCTTAAAAAACAAAAAAACAAGCATTTATTATTTTACTGCATTTTCACCCTCAGGACACGTCTCATAAAGTCCCAAGGATTAAGTCTAGAAAGAGAAAGATCTGAAGCAACGCAATCACAAAATGAACATCATTTGAAATATCACATGGCTTTAAGACTCACAGATCCGTAAAAATGTTAGTGATAAATCTCATCATTTTCAAAGGCGGTTCCTATATGTGGGGCTTGATCTTTAAAGGTTATTTGGTTTTCATTATTAGAAACATTTTTCATCTTATCTTGCCCCACTGTGATGAGCAGCCAGCGCCTGCCACCTAGTGGTGACATGTTCTGACCATAACTGAAGACAGCCAGGCAGCCTGATCACAGAGGCAGAAGCCACCAAGGGCAGGGTTACAGACAAAGCAAACCTCCTTCATCCGCTGAGTAATCAACTCACTGTTACTCACTAGGAGGAAATGACTTATTTCAGGCATGACTAGATCTCCAAGCATTTTTGAAGACAGTCAACCCTCTGGATCTGCAGGTTCCTCACCCAGGGATTCAACCAACTTCACACCAGAAATATTTTGGGGGAAACTGTGTCTGCACTGAACATGAACATTTTTTTTTCTTGTAACAATATAGTACAACAACTATTTTCAGAGCACTGATGTTGTATTAGGTACTATAAATAACCAGAGATGATTTAAAATATACAGGAGGAAGTGTTTGGGTTATAAGCAAATTCTGTACTATCTGATATAGAGATGTGATCATCTGGGGGGGTTCCTGGAACCATGGATACACAGCGATGAGTATTCAATATTATATAGTAATTCAATATTATACATGCAACATAAAACTAAAAAAGTTGCCGGGCGCAGCATGACACACCTGTATCCCAAAAACTCAGGGTAAGGCAAGAGGATCTGAAGTTTAATGTCAGCCTCAGCAAGTCAACAAGGCCCTAAGCCACTTAGCAAGGCCCTATTTCAAAATAAAAAATAAAAAGGACTAGGGGACTGGAGCCTGGTACCTCAGCAGTGGAGCACATGCCTAGCATGCATGGTTCAAACCCCAGCACCACATACACAACTAAGTGTTGGAAAAACAAACACCAGATGAAATAAAAACAAATAAAACTGATTCTTCCTCTTAAAAAAAAAAAGGGGGGGGGGAGCCTGGGATGTGGGTCACTGGTAGAGCAGCCCTGGGTTCAATCCCCATTACCAAAAAAAAAAAAAAAAAAACCTCTCAAAAAGTCAAAATAACCATTGCCCTGATTTTTGGAACTTTTGGCTAAATATAAATATTAAAACTGAGAGTTACTACACAGCCATTAACAATGATAACCAGAGTGCATGAGGGAAGCCAGAAAGACGGCGATGCTGGAAAGGCAGACCTCAGCCCCACGGCACCTGTAACTTGACTGAGGGTCCGCAGAGCCACAGCAGTGGGAAGAAATGCTGAATCTGAATAGAGAGAGCTGCAAAAAGACAGCAGGACGCAGGGTGATCCAACACCTACCAGAAGGCCTAATGCACAACCGAGGCCATCAAGGCTGGCTGGCTGCACAGACGCAAGAGCTCTTAAGGCTCTCCTCTACTGCTCTGCCATTGCTTTCTTTCTTTCTAATGAGAAAGAAAGTGAGAACCAATTTTATTTATTTTTCATCTGGCCTTTGTCTCTCCAACACTTAGCTGGGTACATAGTGCTGGGGTTTGAACCCCGATTCTTGTGCATGCCAGGCAAGCACTCCAACTGTTGAGCCACCACTCCAGCCATTTCTTTTCTTTTTAAATACAGAGAGAGGTACAGTGAGAGAGACAGAAAGAGAAGATCAATTTTATTTAGTTTTTTATGTGGTGTAGTTGTGTGCCAGGGTTCGAACCCACATCCTCATGTATGCCAGGCAAGTGCCGTAACAGCTGAGCTACCACTCCAGCCCACCCCACCATTTCTTCCCAATGACAAACGCTGGCAGTCAAAGGCTTCAACCAGCCTTCAAACTCAACTAGTCAGGCTTCAGTATACAATTCTCCCAAGCAAATTTTCTGGAACACTTGCAGCAGGGTGATGCATGAGAAGACGGTACAGCTGTCAAGTAGAAAAACACCTAATAACATTTTGGAAATTCACACTGTACATTAGCACATCACAAGACCCGGAGTGCTATAAGAAGGAACTCACTTATAATTAACATGATCATCTCTAAACTGATTTGATCACAATATTCTTTCATCCACACAACACCTATTCACTTCAGCACACAGGACCAGAGTTAAAGGGAGGGAAAACAGGACATATACCCTGGCTCCACTGGACAGGGGCAACAGAAATATCAGCCTGCAAATTCTAGTATGGTGACAGCAGCATGGAGGATGGGGACCACCACCCACATTTAGAGACACACTTTTCAGAGATCTAACAGAAGTATCCATCAAATGGCTGCTGACTCACAGTACCAAAAGTGGAATCCCATTTAAAAATTTAAGTAGCAGGCATGCCCCTGAATAATTATACAAAAGCCTCCACCCTCCTTCCAAATGATTCTTCTGAAACTCTTAAGAACAGCCTGTGTTTTCCCATGACTTACCATCTTTTATCATAATACAGTTTACCATCTTCTATCCGAGCCTCAAATCTTTGGGCTGGCGACTCTGCAGGCATAGCAGGCAAGTGTTCAGGAGAGGATGGGGATGCTAGAGGAGCCAGAAACAGTCCAGTGACTAAGCATGTAACAAGCGTGTAAACCTGCCAGGTTAGCATCCTTTTACCGAAACACTATTAGACTAGTCATAATTACGACCATCTAGTTCTTGCAGTGATGATGCTTGGGAACGAAACAACAACCAAAAAGCATGTTTTAAAGAGCTGTGGGTCTCACCATGTGGCCCAGGTTGGAGTATAGTGGCCACTCACAGGCAAGATCCCACCACTGAGCAGCATGTGCACTCCCAGGGGGTGGGGGTCACCATACTGAAGCCCAACTTAGTGTGGACAACTGATCCACATAGCACACTATAAAATTCTTGTCTATCACATCTAACTTTGTCCTCAAAATAACCCCATGAGACTGTCAAGGCACAGATTAACTCCACTGAACAGAGAAACTAGAGGCTTAGGGAGTTTAAGGTCAAATGTACTAAAGCACAAGGTTGCTGAGAGGTAAATTAAAATCCTACTGACCATCAGAGGCCCAAAAAAGGCAAGTATCATGAGAACCTCTTAAAAATTAAATCCCTTTAAAAAAATTTAAATCCCTTTCAGAACTAAAGTAGCTTTAAATGATCTAAATTTACACACATACTCACATAACCCTCCCCCATCATGCCTCAAAAGCTCAGAACTTCTCTGTGGACTACAGGGGTCCACAAGAAGACATCATCTAGAGAAAGAAGAATTTGGGTTTTTCTTCCAGAAGACTAAGTAGAGGAAGGTGCAACTAATCACAGCAGCAGAAGACATTGCCAATTCAGAATTCCAGTCTGCAACTAGCCTCGACTCAGGGCTGCCTTGGAGAAGTACTGTGAAAAGCAAGTGGGCCTCGGCAGCCTGTGAGGCCCTTACCAGAGGGCAGGCCACGAAAAGCCACGGGAACAGTAATGCCGAGGACTCGACTCCAGAAGGCCAGGATACTGAAAAAGTCTCGGGTTTCTTTTTCAAAACTGGATATGGACTTGAATTTTATGCCTGATGCCTATATGGAAGGAAACCTTTAATAAAGGATCAAATGTCTGTTTAATAAAAAAAACCCAAGGAAGAGACAAAAATAAAAGGTAAAAAGGAAGGAAGGAACGAAGCAGGGGAGGGAGGAGCACATTTAGGTTCCCTTCAGCTTCAGTCTTCGGCAAATGACAGACACTTCACTTGTGAAAACTACAATTCTCTGACAGGTATTCACAAGCTTTTCCAACAACATGATAAGAAGATTATGCAAATGCCAATAACATGAAGCACTTACCTGGTCTCTTGGGTGACTTAAGCTGTAGGAAGAACAACAAAAAAATCTTAGAGAAAATCATTTTGGATATAAGTTAAGGCGTCAGAGGTATCATGATTTAACATGTAACACATGAGCATGGCAAAAAACCAAGTCAAGCCTGAGCTTTCAAATAAATAAAATCAAACTGTACCTTATTTAATGTTCTCAGATCCTCCATGATCTGTTCATCTGTTAACAAATAGTTGAGTTGAGGTGTTGAGAGTTAAAGGAATGAACCTGAAATGTACGGTTTCCAAGGAAACAGAAATCAACAAAATGGTACCAGTAGTTTAGAACTGATGAAGTTGGACTACACTAAATGATGTTTTTACAATAACTGACTTCCTAGAATGCTGACTCTCCTACTAAATATCATGATGCCCAAGTATGTAAAAGAATTCACATCCCCCACCTTATAAACTACTACGAGGAGAATCAAGAGTAAGAATCATCTGGGGACTGGAGCAGTGGCTCAGAAGTGGGATTGCTTGCCTGGCATGAGCAAGCACCTGGGATCAAATCCCAGCAGCACATACACAACTAAGTGTTGGGAAAACAAAAACCAAATGAAAAAGTAAAAATTGATTCTCTTTCTCTCTTGGGAAAAAAAAAAAAAAAGAATCATTCGGTACCTACAATAATAGAGCACAGAAAACTGTAAAACAATCATCTCATCCTGAATTTATAACACGCTTTGTCTCAAAGATCTAAAGACAGACGGACAAACACACACACACATGCACACACACGCACAAAGATCTAAAGACAGACACACACACAAACACACACGCACAAAGATCTAAAGACAGACCGACACACACGCGCACACGCACAAAGATCTAAACACCGACAGACACACACACGCACACGCACAAAGATCTAAAGACCGACAGACACACACACGCACAAAGATCTAAAGACAGACGGACACACACACACACGCAAAAAGATCTAAAGACAGACGGACACACACGCGCACACGCACACAAGGTAAGAGTAGTCTAAAGACAGCAACTTAAATCCTTGGTTATGCAGGTGAAGGGACCTAAAGTCATGTCCTTTCCTGGTGGCAAACAAATCACTCAGCCATTCTGGACAAATGGCTATTTATTCTCTAAGAGGGATAGAAAAAAATACTTCTCCTTGTGTGTTCCATTCCCATTAACTATTTTTATAAACAAATAATTTCATTATGTTGACTAAAATATCATTTGTTTTTATTCAAAAACTCTTTGCAAGCCACTATTTTAGGGCTGGGATAACTGAGGTACCCAAAGGCAGATACTACTGTCCTCATTTTACAGGTGGGAAAAATTAAGGCACAGCAAGTTTTCTGCTGCCCCTGAAACTTCAAGTGTTAAAACTAGGGTCAATTTCCAACATAAAGTATCTTTCCAAATAACAGCGGTCTACAAATCTTTCCTACTGAAAGCAGCAGTAACTGAGGACTGCAATACCAAAATGGCCAACCAGGACCCGTGTAGATTTTACATATGCTTTTCCATCAAATAGGGGTTTTTCCTGCAGATGGATTAACAAGAGAGGCAACAGTCTTCAGGGGAAAAGAAGTAACTGAAGCTTGATGCAAATGGATATCAGGAGCAGGTTTTCTCCTCTTGTCTGGAATGGGGACAGGATCATTTGGTCGCCTCCGCAACTTTCTGGTCATGATGGGTTTCACTTCCATAGAATCTGTGGCAAGAATGGAACGGGTAAATCTATCCAACTCCCACCTGAAGTCAGTAAGAATTCCTACAGCGCAGAATACCTGCCCTACAGCCACCCAGTCAGAAGTATTTTAGTGCAATGCTTGGATTACACACAGCCCAAGCCAGACATCCATGTCAGGCATTAGAGGGTCAGTGCTTATGAGATTCAGACCAGTTATTCTAGGTACACAACCCTTTCAGAAATCCAGCCCTACAGTCGAACATCATGGCCACGGTAGGAATCTCCAGGCTATTCCTCCTCTCCCTCAAATTAGGAAGGCACAGAGTTGTACACTCCTGGGATTAGAAGGAACCTCTAATCATCTCATGTTCCCACAGAGGGTGGAGGCACTGGAGCCCAGGGAGCCCACCAGCACAAAAGGCTCTTTGAGAAGCCACCGGTCTCGGTGCCAACATTTCTATACTGTCTTCCATTATAAACTTGGCTTCACTTTTCTTTTCTAACCTCCTGCAGCTACTTGACTTTAAGAATGATACAATGAAGCACAAAATAAAAATTCTTTTCCTTCTTCTGGAGTTCTCTTTCTAGTCTGACACTGACACTGACTCCCCACGCTCTGGAGTCTCTCTCCTCCAGCCCCAGCCACCCAAATTTCTGCTGATGTACTCCTCTGGGGTCCTTTTTGCTGGTTGTTCTTTGTATACTGGCAATCTCTGGGGTTGAGTCGGTCCTCACCTGTCCCAGTGACTTTTCAACCACCTGGCCCAATTCCGCCAGCCCTCTGAATGGCAATTCACACTAGCACCACCCTGTCTAGGCTCTGGGCAAACTCATCTCTCCCGCTGGCTTCCCTTCCAAAGCTGTGTCTTCTCTCCCGTGTCTCAGCAGCATCAGCTATGTCTCCTTTCCACACTGGAATAAAATCTGTCCTGTGACTTCTCTTTCTTTACCAGGCATCAAATTCACATGAATGTCAGTTCTGCCCCAACTGCAGGTCCTCAGCTTTTCACTGACCCAGCTCGATTGCCCTCGGGAGTCTCCCCCACAGCTGGTCCATCCTCCCTTCCCTCAAAGTGGACTGAAACACACATCAGCTCACTCTGCATTTATTCACTCTCCTTACTAAATATTTCAATGGCTTGCTGCTCTCCAGAATAAAAGCCAAGCCTCACTTCTGGCCTTCACACTTCTCCTTCATTCCCCTTACTGCGTGCAAGCTTTTGGTTGTTTGGTTACTCAAAGACACTGTACTTCCAGGCCATCAAGCCTTTGTGCTGCCATCTCTGTCCAGCCCTCTTTTCGCCCAGACAACTCCTACATAACATCCTTTGCCAGTCTGTTCAATCCTCCCCCTCCTGTGATGGCGCCCACAGACACAGGCTTCTTCCCTCTTCTCAGCAACCAAGGCATTAGTGCAAACCTCTGGAGCACCACGTTACAGACAACATGGAATATGTCCCCTGCTGGATGCTGGATGCTGGAATCCCACCACAGCAGGAAATCTGTCTCTACCCAGCAGTAGTTCTGGCCCACAGTAGGGCCTTCACAAAGCTGTCTGAAGACCATCAGATGAGGTCACGCCTGATGGAGAGCTAAGTGAATTCACGAGCACACCACCAGCAAAGCTGGCAGCAACGTCACGGACTCCAGCACAGCAACGCGCAGGATCTGAGTGAGAGTATGCCAAAGTCAAAAGAGGCGTCTGCACATTGCTCTTGAAACAGAAATGGGTAATACTGAATTTTTTTCCTATGAGTAGAATGGAGATAAAATAGGAATCGCTGACCTAATGAAGTAGGGGACAGAAGGAAGCAGAGAATGTGCACACACCTACCCCTGGGAAGAGTGGGGAGGATTCTTCCTAAAAGAAAGACCTTACCCTCTGTTGAGACGTCACCTTTCACTCTTTAGCTGCTAGCTGGTAAGAGCAGGGCTGTCACACTGAGTGGGCCTGCGTCCCCGCAGCAGCTGGGCAACCTGGAGCAGGGAATGCTCCGCATCTCAAGATTCCTCAACTAGAAGATGGAGACACCAGTGACTCCTCCCTCACGGGGCGCCGTGAGGCCTCCGTGAGATGGCACAGTGCCTGGCGTAACAAGAATTTAAATGAGCCTGCCTCTTATTATCGTATTTTCAGGAAGGAAAAAAAAACTATATACAGATCTGTTGAAAAGGACAAGTGCAAACAGCCGAACAGAAGTCACACACTACACCAGGCAGCCGGAGTCAACTGTGAGGCTCTGCAACGCACAGCCCTAATTCAGAAACCAAAGTATGGCAATAACTCAATCCAACAGAGAACCAGAGGAAAAACCAGGTAGCCCACGTGTCCACCAGAGTGTCAGAATGCACCCTGCTCTGTGCGCCACCAAGACTGGGCATGGGGGGACAGGGGCAGCCCAGGAGGGAAAGGAGCCAGGTGAAGGTGTGGCTGACGGACACCAACAACAACCAGGCCACTGAACTCACGAAGATCAAAACTGCATCACTTATAAATCAAAAAGCAATCAAATTCTTGTGAAATGGTGAAAACAGATTGATTTTATCAGCCTGGCCACAGCAGTAACCTGAAGAACGTCATTCAAGACTACTTCAGCAGAACAAAGATGCTCAGAAGCCCTGGAATTCACCAGCATGCCTCCAACAGCACCTGGGGAAAGGAAGCAGCAGAAAGCAGAGCTGGCCAGGGGCCCGTGCAGGAGCGATTAAGGGAAAGATCAACTTAAGTGCCACAACCCCAACAGGACTCAATCCACCCAAGTCGCCTTGTTCCATGCCCAGGTTTGCTCAGGTGGCTTTGAAGGCAGATTTTTCAAAAAAGGATGAGCTAGGCTGACCACCAGGGCCTGAATCTACCCGACAGTTCTATTCCTCACTCAATGCAACAGCTGGCATGCTAAGTTTACAGCATCAGTCCCCAGCGAGTTCAGACAGGAGGAGTCTTGGGGTGTAAGCTGAAGACTGGCAAAACTCCCAGAACTGAAGCTCAGCCCTTGCATTTGACAGCTCTGGAGAAGACACAGGAGTAAGAATGAGTGAGTCTTCTTTCAGACAGTGTGCACCAACCCGAAAACACCTCCAAATGGCTTAAATGGGAAAGGCTCTGATCCAGAGGCCTCTTCAACGATCTGCCTCAGGGAAGGTACTATTTGTAAAATCCTACTGAACACCAAACATTAAGCCAGATTTGGGGGAGCTTACATGAGAACCATTCCTCTCCGAGCCATCCCATATGTGATCTTGCTTAGTGCAACTCACACTGCTCCACTCGCCAAAACCCCAAAAGACACAGGCATCCTGCCCCACACCCACCCAGGCAGCGCTGGCCTGCCCGCTAATGGGAGTGCAGGCTGGGTCCGTGGGAGGCAGGCGTTACAACACAGTCCCTATGCAGAGCGATTCCTGACATTAATTTCCCGCGATTAACATGCAATTTCCAGTTTACTGACTGGCCTCTTGTTCTGCACTTTCCTAGGCCTGCTCACTCACTTCCCACAGCTACGTGCCTCCAGCACTCAACTGCAATCAAAGCTTCATTTTAATATACTTTAACCATTAAGAACAAGCTCCCACGTGAGCTCACTCACATGGAATCTAAAGAAGCTGACCTCAAAGAAGTAGAGAGTAGAAGAGGGGAGGGCAGGGGAAAGGCAACAATAAGAGATTAGTTGTTACCAAGTTCCAACTGGACAGGAGAAATAAGTCCTAGCACCCCTTTGCACAACAAGGTGACTATGCTTGACAATATAAAGTATTTCTAAACAGGTACCACCAGAATGTAAGATTCTAGCACAAAGAAATGAAAGTGCAGAAGAAGACAGACATGCTAATAACCTGATTTTATTATTACACAATGTAAATATCTATCAAAATATTCATGCACCCATAAAAGTATGTGCAATTATTATGCATCAATCAAAAACAAATCTTTAGGGAAAAACAAACTCCTATCTGTTCACCTGTTGGGGAAAAAAAAATCAGCTGCAGTGAGGCAAAGGCGGATCCTGGAGAAGCAGGAGGTGTGTGGCGGAGAACAGGCCGCAGCGGCTCAGCAAGCTCTCGCGACAGCCAGGCTGAGCGGCCGGGGCAGCCCCAGCACACCCGCCCCGCAACCGGGCTGGCAAGCTCACCCGTACTGTCACAAATCAATGTTGCAATGGTGAACACAAATGGGAGGTGGGAGCATGGAATAAGAATCAAGCTCGGGGATCTGGAGCAGTGGCTCAACGGTTATGGCACTTGCCTGGCATGCACAAGGACCTGGGTTCAAACCCCAGTACCATATACACAATGAAGTGTCAGAGCACCAAAGCCACATAAAAAACTAAATAAAATTCTCTTTCAAAAAAAAAAAAAAATCAAGGTCAGAAGCTGCGCATGGTGGCACACACCTATAATCCCAGGGACTCAGGAGGCTGAGGTAGGAAGATGGCAAGTTTGAGGCCAGCCTCAGCAACTCAGCAGGACCCTCAGTAACTCAGCAAGACCCCCAATCAAAATAAAAATAAAAGAACTAGGGGGGCTGGAGCGGTGGCTCAGTGGTTTCGGCGCTTGGCTGGCAAGCACGAGGACCTGGGTTCAAACCCCAGCACCACGTACACAACTGAGTGTTGGAGCAACTAAGGCCATGTGAAAAATTAAATAAAGTTGTTTCTCTCTTTCTCTCTCTGTCCCTCTCTCTCAAAAAAATTTAAAAAAATAAAAAAATAAAAAAAAAATAAAAGAACTAGGGACAAACACAGTGGTAAAGCACCCTTAGGTTCAATCCCCAATGCCGAAATAGAACAAGGTCAGCTTTTTGCAGTAGGCCAAAAGCTGTCCTCAATGAAGGGCTGACCCTAAGAAGGAACCAAAGGCGTCTTCCTCACTGCCTCTCACCACAGTACAGCCAGGATTCCACAATCTCAGCAGCAGGAAGAAGGTCTGAGGGAGGCCACCCCACCCCACTCCAAGTCTCCTCATTCTCCCTCCCCAGGTATCTGTGTGGGACCTCTTCCCCTTGCCTTGACTTCTGAGGGCGCTCCTCACTGGCATCTACTACGTACTGTGCGAGACTTCCTGCTCCTGCATAGTACAGCCACATGTATCTAAGTTTTAAAATCACTAAAACAAGTCTGTCAAATCTTTACCTTCATTGGGGGCCCTCTGGCTCAACATCACCTTATCTGGGAAAGACATGGAGGCTGTTTGAGTTCTGTAACTATCACAGCGTAAACCCCTTGAGGACAGACCTTATCCATCAGCCCAATCCTGTGATTCCCTTAGGGCCCTATGTACCCATGTTATCAGGAGAAAGTCATCATGATGTGGTTAGGAGTACACTCGTAATCAGACAAATTCTGGCTTAAACATTACCTAGCTCCTTGAGGGACTGAGCAAATGGCTCTACTTCTCTCGAGTTGGCTCAGCCATCTGTAAACTCAGGACAGTGACTAGGTCAAGGAGAGCACAGGAAGTAAATGGGTTACACTTCCCAAGTCCTGAGTACCAGTGGCTTTCCAAAGCACAGCAGAACCCTCCCCTTCAGCCTACCCTCCATAACAGGTTCTAGCATCCCCTGGCCAAATGAGGACTTCCCATTCCAACCAAGTTAGATGACAGCCAGGATTCTCCCCAGGTCGGCTGGCCTGCAAGGGTAGCACTGATGTTTTTACCACTGAGCTACAACCCAGTCCTTTGCATTTTTTATTTTGATAGGGTCTTGCTAAGTTGCGCAGGCTGGCCTCAAACATGACATCCTCCTGCCTCATCCTCCTGAGTGGCTTGGATTACAGGTGTGTGCCACCATACCTGGCTAACTCCAGTTTTTTCTAAGAGAAACTCAAAGGCTTCACTGAGATCATGAGCAGCTTTCCCAAGGGCCTGAGGGTTAAAAGATTTCCCTAGTGAGCAAGGACTTACAAAGTCAAGTGGCAGTTAGCAAGCCATTGGAAGAAAGAAGAAAAGGAGGCTGCTCTATGACAAGAAGAAAAATGAATTAAATATGATAAAGCACTCAACATTTTAAAGCTCCTTAGGTTCTCACTGACTGTTTGGGTTACTTATAATCTTGGCCTCAACGCAAGAGAAAACTCACTCAGGTAATTTTATCTACAACCTCCCTACTCGAGATGTGGATCACCCAGCATCATCAGCTGCCCTGGTAAGTGAACACCTTGCCCCCGACCACCTGAACCAGAAGCTGAAGCAGCTGTCAGAGCCGCCCCAGAGCTCCTTCACCACGGCACCTGTGGGCCTGTTCAGCCCCACCCCAAGTTCTCCACAAGAGGTTTGGTTCTAAGGAGCCGTTCTGGTAACTCACAGGTGGTGTGCGACAGCTTTCATGCTCAGACAGAGCAGGTCTCGGGATACACCTGTTTCCAATGGGTTCTTTGCACAAAGCTTCTCATTAGCCTCTCATTCTACTTGGTTTTTTAAAGAGATCTTCACATTGAATCAGAAAAGATTTTAAGAAATATCTTTTCTGGGCAGACCTGGGCAACACCGATACTGGGCATCAATTCACGAAGGTGAAATAGGTCATTCAATTAGAGGAATGAAATCAGGCCTTTAATCCAACACCATAGCAGCACCATCTGTGGAAATGCTAATTATCCTTCTAGCTCCAGTGCCTTTTCTTTCGACACTCTATCACTACCTTGGCAGCACTTTCCATGCCAAGGGTACCAAATGGCTTGAGGGAGGACATCAGTACCATTAATACCCATGGCTAGCTTTAAACACTTCTGTAGTTTTTGACAGTGTGTGTGGCTTACAAATTATTTCACTGCATATATTTGTCTTTTCTACCCTGGGAAGCTCTGCTTCAAGTCACTGAGGATATCTCCCGTCCCAGTTAGGATTCTGGCTGTAAAACTGCCTGGCCAAATAATGTCTATTGCTTGTCAATAATTAGGATGCCAAGTCACAGGTAAGGTGATAATACCCTTCCCTGCAGATGGAAAGCGAGCGGCTATAAACTGACAATATTTCCCACTAGCCTAATGAAGGCTCCCGAACATCTGGTGGCTCTAGCAGAGAGCGATGAGGCATCAATGCCAGTCACAGCCACCGTCAAAGAAAATGGCTGTGCAGGTCGGGAACAGGCAGGCAGACTGGTACCAGACAGGGCACGCAGTGCTGGCAGCCTAATTAAAAAACATTTCAACAAGAACAAGACACTGCTGTCTGAAGATGCTATTTTAGCATGTATTCTCACAAAAAAAAAAAAAAAAAAAAAACATTTCTGAGCTGCACTCAGAGGTCCTCAAGGAACTCACTCCTTTTGCCAAGTCTCTCACTGATGAAGCCCTCAGAGAGATTTTTCAGATCCCCTCCACCACCAGACACAGTCACATTCTCATCAAGGTATCATGGGGACCGAAGCCAACAGTCTGCCCAGTGGGGCATGGAGGGGGTACAAGTTGCTTCACAGCAACACATACATACAGGGAGGTAGCTTTCCTACCTGGCTACAATCAGTTTCAAAGTCAGCTCCAAGGACTTCCATAAAAATATTGCATTTCCTAGGGAACTCCATTAAAATCAGACCTTCTGAAGATGACTGTGAAAGTTAAATCTTGGGGTGTCCAGAGGCATGCCACCTACAT
Source organism: Aplodontia rufa (assembly GCA_004027875.1). NCBI lineage: Eukaryota > Metazoa > Chordata > Mammalia > Rodentia > Aplodontiidae > Aplodontia > Aplodontia rufa. The sequence continues at coordinate 17,028 of PVKS010003131.1, read as the reverse complement.
GTACCCAACTGACAAACTCCCTGCTGAGTTGCTCTGTAGCGTTCAGCTGGTTCATGCCAACTCCCCACATCCTTCTAGGATTCATCAGACTACATCTAGCAACAAAGGAGTCAGCCCACATTGCTTCTCCTGAAACCTGCCCACAACCTGCCAAGCTCCCATGTGCGGATCACTAAGTCCTACGAGGCCAGTCAGAACTGGCACAGGACAAGAGTTAACTAGCTACCCTGCTGGAATCACACTGAGGGAGGAGATCTAATAGTATAGACAACAGAGCCGACAGCCACCGTTCTCACACTGAGGTCAAAAGAAAATAATGCCTTCCTGTAATTAAGGCAGGCTGAAAAAAACAGCAGATTCCATCACCAAAGGTGGACTCAGGCAAAAGATCCAGGAACACAACCAAATGGCAGCTGACCAGGAATTAAGTGAAGCACAAGCCAGAGCTTGCAGTTACTATGAAAGGCCTGCCATTTCCTGAATACCTGTCACGGGTAGGTTACTATGCTAGGCATTCATATTTCTAACCGCAATACTATGAGACAGGACATAACCAGCCTCGTTATGGTGGAAGGAAGCAGACTCAGACAAGTTAAGCAGCTTAACTAAGGTCACACAGCCAGTGTAAGGGGAGCTGGAACTCTGACATGAGATGTCAAAGCCAGTCTCCATCACTGTGCTCTGCTCTGGAGGAGTAAGACTGAAGCAGTCTCTAGAGCAGCCTGCTAGGGCCTCTCGGTTCCCAGGTCCCTGCCGCATGGGGCTTCCTACCTCCAGTCAGTTCCATTGTTAGCTTCTCATTTTCGATCATTTTCTTCTTCTCTTCTAGTTCAGCAATTAGGCTCTCTTTCAGTTCCACCTTCTTGTCTTCAAACTCTTTCACTGCTGCCTTCTTTTCTTTAACGTAATTTCTTTCCACTTGTTCAGTCTGAGTAAAAGAGAAACACAGGCTGGGGAAGACAGCCCGGGCAGCCAGGGAAAATGCCTTTGCTAGAAACACGAAAGGGACCCTTCTCTTACACATATTTGGAGCCACTGGGGCCTGGGACAAAGTTCCCCAGGGAGCACACGAGCGCACGCACACACACACACACCTGCTATCTAGGTACCTCCTCCCTCCCACACCTTAGATTTTATAGCCTTCATGTTAAAATTCAACGTAAGACTCTCAAAGACAGTAAATAATTCCCTCTAAGGTTACAATTTCAAGAAAAATAGTACATTCCAAATGAAGTAGCTATCTTGACAATTAATCATACACTACAGAAGACAAATGACACAAGGTAGTTCTGATTCTCACAGTGAAGTAACAACAAGTTTAGTAGATCATTTATTAGGTGCCTGAACCCTGCAGTACTCAGTACTCAGACACTTAAATAAAAATCGCACAAGCAGCCGTTTTTGAAATCTCACCACTGTGCTAAGTGACAACGGCCTGCAGAGGGAGTGGGTGTGGACTGCATGCACTGGACTGACTTTGGTACTAATGGGACTTCCAATAATAGCTCTGATAAACCATGACTTTCTCAGAAGGCACCCCACAAACACACTGGTCACCCTGGAGCAGTACAACACTCAAGACTCGGGCCCTCATCCTGAACTCGGCACTGTGCCTGACACACAAGCAGACCTGGGGTGTCTGTGGAGTGGAAGGAACGTTAAAAATCCATCTTTCCTGTTGGCCCAGAGAGTTCCAGCTGTCCATCAAACTGCTGAGCCAATTCAGAAGCTGGGCTGCTCTGAGGACCGATAACAAACTACTAGGCCACTATAACTCAGAGACACTTCCAAATGGCTTTGGCACAAGCTAAAAGTCAACAAGAAGGCAGTGAGGTGAGTATCCCTCGCCACCTAGGAAAACAGAGGCTGCCCAACAAACAGTCGGATAGAGGTCGAGTCCTTCAGTCAAACAGAATGGTGGCAATGCTTTCCAAACTATCTACTTGGTGACAGAAGGAAAGCCACCAGACCAGCAGAGCGAAATCCCAGTCTCAGGGCCTGAAAACCCAGGTCGGTGGTACTTACTTCCAGCTGGAGGAAGAGTTCTGAAAAAGATAAAAACTGCAATTAGATTTGCTAGACTGTGTCACCTTTTCAGACAGGCATGTTAGGACTCATTTGGAAGCAGTAACTGCTTTCTGAAAGCACATTACATAAAGCAAATGTTTCCATCAGTAAAGTGTTAGCATACTCGAAGGGGAAGGATGCAAGAAGTACCTGTGTTCTGAACGGAACATGCTCTGGCAGTCCCGCCTGAGGGCAAAAGCAAGCAGTGGAGCCAGAGCTGAAGGAGTGGGCCCTCTTCCTCTCAGGGCTCACCGTCACCACAGTGCCAGAGACTGCAGGACAGGTCAGGAGGCAACAGTGCAACTGCTCCTGAGGCCTAGCCCACACTCACATTCCCAAGCACTGTGTGAAGGTCTGTGTGTGCTAAGGAGAATACAGATGACAGGGGTTCCAGGCCCTCCTGGGACTTCACTCTCAGGCCTTCACGCTCTGCCAACAATGCAACTGGGCCTCTCTGATCATATTCCCAGCCCCTAACCCACCCAGGGCAGCCCCATCCTGGAGCCCTCTCCTGACAGTCCTTCGTCCATCAAGCTCCTCTCATGCATATGAAAGCACTGGCCCAGCAGTATTCCATGACTTATTTAGCACCTACTATAGGCCAGGCAATTAGTAATTGTCTACGTAGCAGCCCCTCATTCCTTCCAAGCCCTGCTTCGAATAGGTCTTTGGCCTCTAATCTTTTCTGGGTGATAGTGGAACTGCTGTATATGATCCACAAAGATTGCTGTGCACTGAACTGACTCTGGTACTAAAATGGTTTCCAATCATAGCTCTGATAAACCATGAAACAATAACTCCAGGGGTGCCATTTACAATTCACAATAGTCCCCTCTGCAAACCCAATAAATCCTACAGACCCATTCTCAAGAAAAAATACATGTTCATACATACTCTATAGAATTTCAGAGTCCCAGGAACCCCAGATTAAGAGCCCAAGACGCTGAATGCAAACAAAGCAACAAGCCACTTGTTTTCTAACCCCCAGAAGCCCTCATCACTGGGAGTCGCTGGGCACAGCAGCACAAGTACACCTAGCCCAACGTGCTCACTCCTATGCCTGCTTCAGACTGAATGGACCAGATACTCAGAAGTCCTGAGCCATCTGAAAAAAATCACACCAGCACCAAGTCAAATGACAATTAGCACTTAAAAGGTGATACTTCTTATTTTAAAGGAGTCAGACACCAGACAAACTAAAGCGGGTGGATTATCTCTGCATGGAATGTGCTTTTTAAAGCTCAAGTCATAACTGATTTAGGAGCTCTTCTGCATATTCACCTGGGAGGAAGAGATGTTGATGAAATAACACACAAGGAAAGGATTGAGAGCAGGCAAGAATTAAGAAAAACAACTCAATACTCACCCTGCTGTTCTAGCTTAGGAAAAATGGCTCACATTGATTTTTCTTTCCTTTATTTACATCTTAAGCCAATTCCTTGGGCAATCTGTATTCCCAGATGGGGAAACTGAGGCTCCAAAAACCTATAACCCTGCTTAAAGGCACACCCCAACATGATGAAGGTGGGATCTGAGCACAGACCCTCTCCCTCCACAACGCCACCTGCTTCATATACAAAAGGGAGCTCCAGGAAGAGGGCTAAAGATTCTAATGAGACCCCAAGGAGCTGCCCGGGGAGCTCAGAGTGGAGTGGGGGTTGCAGTTGGGGTGGGCAGGATGGGCAAAAAGCTATGATGGTACCTCCATTTTCCCAGCACCCTGCACCCTTCAGCTCCTTTTCTGTTTGCACTCCTTCTCCCTCGGTGGAGGACAAAGGTTGCCACCAACAGGAAGCCAGAAAATCACTGGATCAGAGCCCAAAAGGAAAGCAACAGAAGGAGGGCACCCAAAACTACCCAAAACTACTTCTGTCACGACCGGAGCAAACACCCTACTGGCACTCAAAATGCTGGCTGATGAAGAGCTTTAGAATTTAACACCCAAAAAAATTTCCATAAGCTCCAGAATCTGCGCTTGCACACTTTAAACAGTTGTCATGCCTTACTCTCTGCATGATCCTTTATGTAACGTGTGTTTTTCCTTAACCACTTGTGCAGGTATCTGATAATGAAAAAGCGAGTTTCCTAAAGCCAAGGACAATGTGTTCACGACTTCATAGTGCCCAGAGCTTACATGTAGCAGATGTTCAACAAATACGCTGAAGGAACACATTTATTGCGTACAACAGAGAGCAAGCTCCTTTTCTCTAAATACTTATAATACAATACTTGGGAAAATAACAGGAGGCCTCCCCGCCCCAAATCACAGAATTCCAGAAGAAACTTTTAAAACGGTGCAAAGTGACCCACAATCCTTTTCCACTACAGCACCTCTGATGCTGCATTAATTAAATCAGTCACAAACAGACAAGCAAGAAAGTGCAAGATTACTCTTGGGGCACCAGGGAGTCACCTGACTGAAGAAGCTGCCCAACTGACACCAGTGACTACTGGAAAAAGACAGGAACCAATTTTATGTAACTGCAGCTTTGGAGTTTCTCTTCCCCAAAACTTTCCCTGTGATGGAATACTTAAGACACATTTTGGAAAATACTCAGGGTATTTTCAGGTATATTACATGGATGATGAGGTGGTAACTTTGAAGATGATTCACTTCCACCATGAAGAGCCTTACCTGCATTTCGGATTCTCTCTTTGTACTGCTGATCCAGCTTTTTCATTCTCTTCTGGTACTCCTGTAATGTGCCTGATTGGCCATTCATAACACAGAAGGTTATTTTAGAGATTAATCTACTCTATATTTTTGTTTCCTAAAAGCATTTTCTAGCACCAATAGTGAAGGTTTTAACTCTAGAATAAAAAATAGCCCCAGGACAGCCACAGCTGAGTAGACTTAACTGGATTCTAGTTCTCAACCAAGGTGCAAAGGGAGTGCCACAGCTGAGTAGAGTTAACTGGATTCTGGTTCTCAACCAAGGCACCATCGGGGCCTAAGTGGAGTCCACCCAACCTCAGTGCATCAAAACTCTCAGTGAAGCTGGACACGGTGGTGCAAGCCTGTAATCCCAGCGGCTTGGGAGGCTGAGGCAGGAGGATCAGAAATTCAAGGCCCACCTGGGCAACTTAGCAAGAACCCGCTCAAAATTTAAAAATGAAAAGGACTAAGGGCTGGAGCTGTGGCTCAGCGATTTCCGTGCTTGCCTGGCATGCACAGGGACACAAGTTCGAACTCCAGCACCACATACACAATGAAGTGTTTGAGCAACAAAAGACACATGAAAAACTAAATAAAACTGATCCCCCCCCCTGTCTCTTAAAAAAAAAAAATACAGATTTGTGGAAAAGGACTATGCTGCAACTCAGTTGCAAAGCACCCCTGGGTTCAATCCCCAGTACCATAAATAAATAATCTATCTCTTCCGTGAATGAGGGGAACTGGAGGTGGACAGACACTCCCTCCACCAAGTGATTATTATCACTTGCATCTAGAGCCCAAGGAGATGGGCCTCCCTTTCCTGGGATAAGTACCTTCCTCAGCAGGGTCTTAGCCAAGCCTGCTCAGCAGAATTTTCTACCTTGGTAGAAATGGGGTAGCAACCAGCAACACATGGCTATTTTAGCCCTTGAAATATGGCTATTATAGCCCCGAGGAATTGATTTTTAATTTAATTACATGTAAACAGCCACATGTGGCTAGTAATAATAACAGAAGGCTCAGGTATGGATTCTGAAATCTTTATATTCATTCACTGTTCTTCTCCAAAGCAGCTAATGATGAAGGTTCCCACTTGGGGGCAGCTTGTTCATGGGCTAGTCCAAGTGAGTGGATCCCCCAGCAATAAAGTACCTACTGGAAGGGCTGAGAGGCAGCTCCATGGCAGAGCACTTGCCTAGCATGCCTGAGGGTTTGATCCCCGGCACTGCCACAGAAAAAAGAGTAGTTTCACTGACCAGGAGACTACCCGTACGAAATCAAAGAGTGAATGGCAGCAGCCAGCCACCCCAAGTCCTCATGCTGTGCCCAACACTGCACTGTGCACTCTCCCTCCTACTTTCACTTCCCAGACTAGAAAACAGATTAAACAAGAGAAAGCTACATGCCCAGAGTCACACACTAGGAAGCAGAGAAGATGGGTTCCAAACCCATCATGGGACCCGGGCACCTAGGTTCATCCCCCACACTTCTTTCAGCAGCCAACGATACTTAAGACACACTCTGCCTGTAATTTACCAAACAAAACCAGTGTGCCTGATCCTCAGTTAACATTTTTTTTTTTTTAAAAAGAGGGGCAGTGAGAGAATCAATTTTTATTTAGTTTTTCATGTGGCTTTCGTTGCTCTGACACTTCATTGTGTACGTGGCACTGGAGTTTGAACCTGTGTCCTTGCACATTCCAGGCAAGCACTGTAACCGCTGAGACACCACTGCAGTTCACCAACATTTGATTGGGAAAAAATAGCAAAACTTCATTCTTTGGTAACAACATCCCCCCAACCACAAGCTTTATGCACAGCAGTTTTCAAATCATGATCTACAGACAGCCCCAAAAGAGATTTCACGTAAAAAATTTGCTACATGTTGAAAATTTAAAAGCCTGAAAAATCATTTAATCAGCCAGACCAAATTTTCAATCACTTCAAAAAAAAAATAAATTACAGATTTCAAAGGTCTGCAACATTAAGAATATTTATAATTGAAAAAGTCTGTGGGACACCAACCTTCCTGCAGTTGTTGCAGCTGCCTCTTGAGGGAAGCCAGTTTATCCTGATACATCCTTGGGGGGACAAAAAAAAGTCACACTGAAAGACAAACATTCAACATGCTATTCCAAAACATACACACAGGAACTGCCTGGCTTGTTGGATTTAGAAATGTAAGTAACACACACAAAGCAGACACATACATGCCATTAAATACAACTCTTCCATCAACTCTGCAATTAGATTATAAATTCCAAGGGAGTAAGCTTATGCCCTCAGCAGGTCTTTCTACACAGACAGCATTCTGTGTAAGCATTAAATCAATAAATCTTCATGTGATTTTTTGAAAGCACTACTCTTTGAGGATCAGAAAAATAACAGTAATTCAGAAATAAAAGTTAAAATGCAGGATTCATTTGCAGCCCCAGCTGGATAAGAATGCACAGCACACACACAGCACAAGAACATGCCATGTATTTTTTGCCTCTCACACCCAGTGGATTAGAGGCAATTACACACTCTGGCAAGTCTGCCTGAACTGTGGATTCAAAACATAAACTACATTTTGACAAAATTTTTGCTACAACCTACCTCCAATTTCTCAGTAACAAAAAACAGGATTTGCAACCCAAAGAACATTGTCCAACATATAAAAAAAAGTTGTTGTGCCTTTATTTTTTGGTAGAACTGGGAATGGAATCCAGAGCCTTTGCAAGCTAGGCAAGTGCTCTACACTGAGCTACACCCACCTAGGCCCATTTTTCATTTTATTCTGCAACAGGGACTCACTTACTTGTCCAGGTTGGCCACCAACTTGCCATCCTCCTGCCTCAACTCCCTCCCCCAGCAGCTGGGATTACAGATGTGCACCACCATACCCAGCGCAACAGTCTCTTAATTGCTCATATAAAGCCTACAGATGGAAGAAAGGACAGACAGACATGAGATCCCCATAGGAGCTCTGCCTTTGACTGAAAATTCTGATGTACTCCTTCCTGATGCTTACGTTGAATCACAGCGGCATCAAATTTTAATCAAAATTGTATTTATATCATTAAATATTAAGGAGGTACATTCAATCAAAAAACCATCCCTAGGGCTGGAGCGGTGGCTCAGCAGTTACAGCGCTTGCCTCGCATGCATGAGTACACAGGTTCAAACCCCAGCACCATGTACACAATTGAAGTGTCCGAGCAACAAAAGTCCATGAAAAACTAAATAAAACTGATTCTCTCTCTGTCCTTCTCTCTTTAAAACAAAAGAAAAAAAAAACTGGCCCTAAAAGTAATGCTTAAAAATATCAAGATTTATTGAGATCATGTACAGGGAAAGAATAGATGTGTCAGAATACGCCTCAAGTTGAATCAGTAAAAAGCCTTCAATAACAAAAACCAAACAGTTTCAGGGATGAAATTGCAAGAAAGACCACATGGTTATCAATCCTTTACTCAACACTGGTCAGGCTTAGCTGAATTACCCCTTTTTTGAGTTCCAAAGCTTCAAAGAGATGATAGAATCTAGAGGATGACCACAAACATTTGAAAATCAAATCTAAAAGGGAAGGAATGTGGATCATCAAGTTCAAAAATAAAAAAAAAAATTTTAAGAGAAAGGGACAGTGAGAGAGAGATAAAGACAGAATCAATTTTATTTAGTTTTTCATATAGCCCTCATTGCCCGGACAATTCGTGGTGCTGGGGTTTGAACCCACATACTTGCACATGCCAGGCAAGCACCATAACTGCTGAGCCACTGCTCCAGCCCCTAAAAATAATTTTAAAAGTCCACATCAAGATCACATATGCATCTTATACTGTCCTCCACCTTGGTGTATGATAAAAGTGGAGGGCACAGTAGCACATGCCTGCAATCCAGCTACTCAGGAAGCAGAGGCAGGAGGATACCTGAGCCCAGGAATTCCTGCGCAGCAAGGGAGGCCAGTCTCAGAAAAAAAAAAAAGAAGAAGAAGAAAAGAGTGGGGTTTTGTTTGACTGTTGCTGAGTGAAAACAGGGTTGGGGTGAGGACTGAAGATGTGCGTGGATAACTCTATATCCATCTAATAAAAATAAATAAATAAATAAATAAGTCCCATTGGTAAGCTAGAAGGAACCTCAATGGAGATGATCACAGGGGATGAAATAAGGCCATGGAACAGGGTAGAACCTTTTGCTACAGCTTTTTTAATTTTTTTTATTAGATGGATATAGAGATATAATTAAGGGGGAAACATTATCAAACATTCAAGAACCAATGAATATATACTTAGTTATCCAGGGCTGTCGCTATATCACGGATGCCCAGCTTGGGTTCCCCATGTTGCTGTTTCCCTGAGAAGTACCCCTGAGTTAAATGGATATCTCATGGAGGTGAGAGATCTCCTTCTGAGATGATTCCCCCATATTCCCACCCTCCAGTCTCCTAGGTGTTCTTCCTAAGCCCTCCCCCAACCCTGTCCCCCACCCTATGCCTCCAAGTATCCTAGGGAGTCATCTCCCTGTTGAACTGAGAATCATACAATTTGAAGTTATTGTTAGGTTAGCCGTCCCCATGTATTCTAGCTTCCACAGATGAGAGAAACCATTCAGCCCTTGAGTCTGAGATTGGGATATTTCACTTAGCATAATTCTTCCATCTCCATCCATTTGATTTCAAAAGCCATAATATCATCTTCTCTAATGGCTGAGTAGTATTCCATTGTATATACGTACCAAAGTTTTGGTATCCACTCGTCCAGTGAGGGGCATCTGGGTTGGTTCCATAATCTAGCTATAGTAAATTGAGCTGCTATAAACATTGATGAAGCCACATCACTATAATATGCTGATTCTAACTCTTTTGGGAAAATACCCAGGAGTGGGATAGCTGGGTCATAAGGTGGTTCCATCCTTAATTTTTTGAGGAGTCTCCACACTGCTTTCCAGAGTGGCTGAACCAGTTTGCAGTCCCACCAGCAGTGTGACAGTGTTCCTCTTTTCCCACAGCCCCTCCAGCATCTGTTGTTGTTCGAATTTTTCATTTTTGCCATTCTAACAGGAGGTGGCATCTCACTGAAATTTTGATTTCCATTTCCCTTATAGCTAATGACGTACAGTATTTTCTCATATATTTATGGGCTTTCTGGACTTCCTCTGGTGAGAAGTTTCTTTTAAGACCCAAAGCCCATTTATTGATTGGATTATTTGTAATTTTGGTGTTTCGTTTCTTTAGTTCCTTGTGTAATCTGGACATTAGCCCTCTGTCCGAGGTGTAGCAGGCAAAGGTTTTCTCCCATTCTGTAGGTTCTCTCTTGATGTTCTTGACTAGATCTTTAGCTGTGCAAAAACTTTTTAGTTTAATTGCATCTAAATGGGACTAATTTAAAGGTGAGAACTTACACATGTATACAGGCTCTGGAAACACCATGGGTCAAAATCATGCACACACAGTCATTATAAAAATTGTTGTCAATTCTAAATTCCAGAAAAGAAATACAAAAATCATACTCACTGTTCCTTCATTTCTACATAGTCTTCTTCATCATGCTTTGCCAGGTCAGTTTCACTAGCATCCTCAGTGTCTGAGTAAAATATGGAAAAAGGGTTAGTTAAAAATCAATTCATAAACTTGGTATCACCTGACAACATAAGTATTATTAAACTTCCATAAAATCAATTTCTACTCAATGAAGGCCTGCATGAAGCAACCAGTGAAAAATATTACAGTTAATGCAGGAAAGAAAACGCCACTTCCAACTTATACCTGGTTGGATTCACACAAGAGCTTGTCTTCATCTGAGAAAAAGGTGCATCAGATACAAGCAATCAGGATCAAGGCTACTACGTCTGCAGAAGCAACAACACTGGCAATCCAGGAAAGGAGATGTGGGCATTAAGACTGGACATGGCAGGCAGTCAAGCCCTGCTCACTGCTTAAGAAAAAAGTGAGGCTGCAACATAGCTCAGTGGGAAAGTGCTTGCCTGGCATATACAAGGCCCTGGGTTCAATCCCCAGCACTGAAAAGGAAAGAAAAAATCCTACTAGGCACACTCTTCTGATACTTGCTCATTTTGAACCTGACATTTTACATTAAATATATACAAAAAAAGGAGAAAACTCCAAAACAAGTTGAATTCTAGTAACTGAAATAAGTGCAAAGTTACAAAGGAAGCAGGATGGAGGCTAGATTTCCAAATGTTTTAAAACGTTTTAAACGCCATTCATAGGACAATCAAACGGCTGGAGTATCTATATAAAATTTCACAGCCCCTTACACTTGAAGGAGAAAAAAAAAAAAATCAAATGCGGTTTCACTGCTCCCCCTGGTGGGGATTAGAGACGTGTTTCACGTTTTAAATCTCTGGCTAAGTCTTGCCTAAGAATGTAGTTAAACCAAACGAAATTAGCTCCCTTAACTTTATTTCCCAGTTACACAGCTGCCTTCTGAGCGCTGCTGGAGATGCCGCTCTCTACAAACCCTTCTCCCTTCCTTCAGTGGAAGAGATCTTCAAGCGTTAAGTGCCAACCAGCCACATTATCTGGCACTTGGGAGACTGAGATGAATTAAACAGTCCTCATTGCAGACAGCTGGTCGAGCTCCTGCTCTACAGCCCTATTTTGTGCCAGAATACTCCACGGGTTCATCAGTTCCTATCCCTTCTTCTCCCTTGCCCTTCTCTATTTCTTCACCCTTTTTCCTCCTCCAGCCAGTTCCTTCCTCAATTTCTCCAAAATAGTTTTGCTCACACTTATGAAAAGGTAAAGTCCAATTTGAAACGCAAGGCTCAGAGGAATGACAATGTAAAAACCATGGAATTGAAAATACATCTGGGTACTGCTGAGAAAATCCTTACCTCCCCCTGTGCCTGTTTCTCCAGTTGTGAAAACACCTGACTGAGCATCTACTGAGTTCCAGGCCAAGTACTTGATGCACGGATCTCATTGTAATCCTCACACCTACCCTAAGAAATGGGCACTACTAAGGACTCCGTTACATTTGGGTGGACCGAGGCTAGAAAGCTGAAGTTATCCACAGTTACAAAACTAGTTTAACGACCCCATTTAAACCTAGACCTCGCCTATTTCTGGTCCCATTCTTTAATCCAACCTACATTCTCAATCATGTGCTGTGCCACTTAGGTAGAGCTGACCTCAGCATTTCAGGGGACTTGAACACAAGGAAACCAAACTGGGCTTGGCTTTGACCCTCTCGGCGGAAAAAAAAAAAAAAGACAAAGAATAACAACAACAACAAAAAGGAATAGCACTCAGGGCACTGGAAGGATGACCTTCCCAGTCCTACCAGGGAAGACTCGAGAGGTTCAACCAAAGGTGGTTGGGGGGTGGGCAAGTCTTAAAGGGACCTCCAGCTCTGACAACCTCTACCCCCTTGGCCCATTAACTGCAGGGCCCAACGCACCCAGGGGTGCCCCTGCCCAGCCCCGAGCCCCGCTCGTCCCGGCGGCCGCTCCAGCCAGGGTCGCCCCGCCCCTCTCCCGCGCAGCCCCACCCCGGCCCCCGGCCGGCCGGCGAGCTAGAGGACGCACCTTCGTCGGACTCGCGGCCCCGACAGCTGCGCTCGTCGTCCTCGGCGCTCTCCAGCTCCTCGTCCTCCTCCGGGTAGTACTCCGGGGCCGGCGGCGCTCCAGCCGGAGCTGGAGCCAGCAGCCCCGCAGCACTCATGTCGCCGTTAGCCGCGGCTGAGCGTGTCCCCAGGAGCCCACGGCCACCCGATCTGGGGACTCGACGCCGGCCTAGCAGCGCCGGAGACAACCCCCAACTCGAGGAGCTGGAGCCCAGGCGACCCCGTCCCCGTCGGCGCCGCGCTCCGCCCCCCGCGCCCGCGCTCGGCAACGGGGGCCTCGCGCTGCAGGCGACTTCCGGGTCGCGAGCTGCCCGGCGACGGCCTGTTTCAGCCATCCTTGAGATGGAGGCGAGGACGCCGGACGCCCCGTTGGCGGGACTCCGGCCCCTCCATCTGCTTCTTAAACTCCTCCGCGGGCGGTGGAGGAGGGGCGGAGGGACGCTCTGGAGTTAGGCAAATCTACGGGCAGCCCTAGTCGTAGCCAGGACCCCGAGGCGCCGAGGAGGCTTCCGGAAGCAGCCGCCAGGCGGCGCCCGGAAACAAAACTAAAGCGAGGAGAGTGAGCGACCGCGGGGGCGCAAGGTCTGCCCCCGCCTTAGGCAGGTGAACCGCACGCTCCGTACCCTTTCACCCAGCAGGAAGGGGATAGCCAGTGTGCAAGATCTTGGGGGGAAAAAAAAAGCCTGGTTGCTCCCTTAATTGGAGTTTTATTAAGAACTGAAAGATAAGGATACTGGTTCTCCACCCCGGGGTCCCCAAAACGGTACTTTTCTCAGTCCCTGGGAATCCTTTCAGTTGTGTAGGTCTACACTCCATACGCTGTTCTCCTGTTTTACAGAAGCTGTCATTTGCCTAAGGGGGAGAAAATGGCAGCGTCCAGGGTGCTTGATTTAGAATTCCAGACTCAGAATCCTGTTTTCACGAACATTAATTTTTGGAAATTTGCTCAATCCAACGCTGAATAAGTGGAGAATTTGCCTACAGGAAGTAATTTGGCTAAAACTCAGATAACAAGGGATCTAAGTATCAGCATGAATTTGTGTGATTCTCGATGAATAGAAGGGGAAGACGGTGTTGAAATTTTTAACAAATTTAGTGTATACCTTATGCTAAGAACTAGACCTAGTTGTGTGTAGCAAGAAAAAAGAAGAGGGAAGATTTAATGGTTTGTGGAAAGTAACCCCCACTCTATTTTCGATCCAAGTCTCCACAGAAAAATTAACTAGTAAAACTGAACTTAGAAGCCAGGGTGGAACCTAATATAGTTTTTTGATTCTCAGACCCTTTGTGCTCACAATTTATGTCTAAATTGGCCCCCAGAATCTTAAAAATGCAAATCTTTATTCTGGTCCCATCTATTTTGACATTTCTTTCTTACTACCTTGTTTTAATTAAAATCTTGGCTCTCTTGGTAAGGGATAATTTCTCCCAACAAAATGCAAGAATTTCCAGAATGGAATGCTGAGATGTCTTTGCAGGAGTTCAGTGATCTTTTGAAGTTCCTTTAAAAAAAAGAGAATCAATTTTATATAGTTTTTCATCTGGCCTTTGTTTCTCCGACACTTAGTTGTATATGTGGCATTGGGGTGCACACCCGGGTTCTCACACTTGCCAGGCAAATCCTCTAACCACTGAGCAACTGCTTCAGCCCCCCTGAAGTTCCTTCTAAACAAGAGTAATTCTCAGCTCACTGAAGGTCCACCATCTATATTTAAACAAGGCTCTCAGACCTCTCTCTTGTCCAAATGAAGTAATTTTTTCTTCTTCTAAAGAAAATCAATTTTATTTAGTTTTTCATGTGACATTCGTTGCTCCAACACTTGGTTGTGTACATGGTGCTGGGATTTGAACTCAATGTCCTTGCGCATGCCAGGCAAGCACCATAACCACTGAGCCAGTGTTCCAGCCCCTTTCTTTTCTTTTGTTGTGCTACTGGAACACATCTTTTTTGTAATCTACTACATTGAGCAACTTGAGTTCCTATCCGTAACAATATCCATAGAGCAGAAAAAGGACCAACATTTTAGAAACCAGAGTTCGTTGATACAATGAACCAAAAGACAGTTTATTTCATTGCTGAATATTTTCCGTTTAAGACACTGGGTTTTTTTTCCCAGTTGAGTACAGTGGTGTATACCTGTAATCTCAGCAAGGAGGATCACAAGTTCAAAGCCAGCCTCAGCAATTTAATTAGGCCCTACCCAACTCAGTGAGACCTTGCCTCAAAAAAAGAAGGGCTGAAGATGTAACTCAATGGTAAAGTGCCCCTGGGTTCAGACCCCAGTACCAAAAATTTTTTAAAAAGATATTGGGGTTTTTATCTTGCTTATGTTTTATTTCTGACTTCTTGATTGCAAACAGCATGTGTTAATGGTCATTTTTTTAATATGTAGTGCAGAGATACAACTGAACACTTAGGCAGTGAAAATTTAATTTTTCTATCTATTCTGCCAACTGCAAAACTGGCAGGATGAGCTCTTAATAAATGCTCTTTAAAAAAAAGAAAAGAAAAGAAAGAGGGACAGAGAAAGACAGAAGCAATTTTTATTTAATTTTTAATGTGGCTTTCGGTTCTCTGAGACTTCGTTGTTTAAGTGGTGCTGGGGTTTCAACTCACATCCTTGTGCATGGCAGGCAAGTGCCGGAACCGATGAGCCATCACTCCAGCCCTAATGTGAAGAGACAATCTACTGAAAAAATTTGGAATTCATGACTTTAATCTTACCCATCCATTTTGGTTGTTCAGTCTTTAGGCCTGTAAAAATCAAGTTATCTCAAAATTAAGTTTGCCACTTGAAATCTTCTTCTGCTTCTCTTTCTTAAGTGATACTCAGCCACACTGCTCTGGAGACATCTGCTTCAGAGCTAGACCAAAGTCCTGCCAGCCCCACTCTGAATTTAAAATGCTAAATTGTCAAAGTCCATTAACTTAATCTTGGTTTAGGGGTGAGGAAAGCAGTTTTCAGTGCCCAGTGCTGATTTAAATCAACATTATCTAGTTTCACAAAAATATACAGAATGGCCCTGAGCAGGATGATGAACTTTCAACCCTGGTAGGTAGTACCTTCAGCTTGGGTTAAGATGGGTCTCTGAGGGCTGGAGCGGTGGCTCAGCGGTTTCGGCGCTTGCCTGGCCCGGGTTCAAACCCCAGCACCACGAACACAACTAAGGCCATGTGAAAAACTAAATAAAATTATTTCTCTCTTTCTCTGTCTCTCTCACTGTTCCTCTCTCTTTAAAAAAAATAAATTTATAAAAACAAAAAGATGGGTCTCTGATTATCACAGGTTGCACTTGGGTCAAAGTTCTTTATCCTTTGATCATAAATTCACGCTGAATCATTAAACCTGTGGCCCTGTGGCCCTGAAAAAGGTTATTTGAGTATGCTTGCTCAAGCCTTGCTAATGCTAACAAGGGTTCTCCTATCAGTTCCTGATCCTACTGTCATCAAATCGCACAAACTGATTATTTCTAAAATTTTGTCCTTGGACCTATCAAAATGTGCCCCTTCCGTGTTGAACGTTGAGAGTATGCACTTAGTACACCGCTTTCTCCCCGGAACACAATACAAGAAATGACAACTCCCCTGCTAAGAGATACAGGAAATATTTACAATCTACGCGAATAAATGCTATATTAACTTATGGCAGAATTACTAAGCAATCTGATTAAGGTCTAACAAGAGAACGGGGTCCTCCCCAAAGGCTCTCACATGGTGGTCTCTGGGAGTCTCCCGAGAAAAGTAAAGAAGTGGGAAGGAGTGCCATGAACTTTGACCTCAGAGCAGCACAAACAAGACTGACCGCACCCCAGGCGGACCCCGTGGGTAACTAAAGTTGCAAGGTCTTCCGCGTCTGAGGAGACTCCGCCCCTTTGTGGCCCGCCCACCACCAACTCTGCCAATCCTCGGGCCCCATCGACCGCTCGGCTTCCCAGGCCCTTCCAATCAAATGACTATATCCGGCCCCGGCCCTGTGCGCTGCGATCAGGGAAGGTAAGTAGAGAGCCTATCGGAAGCTCGTGGAGGCGTGGTCGGGGCAGGGGGCGGGCGGACTAAGAGGGTGGGGCGGAGCGCGCTCGGCGCAGTCGGGTGCGATTGGTCACCCCTGTCAGGAGCCGCACCTCGGACAGCAGCAGCGGCGGCCGCGGGAGGGTTGGTGTGGCGCGGGCGGCGGGGTCCTGTGTGGAGAGTGGGGCGCGACTCCAAGACCGCGGGCGGAGGCTGCGTGCAGCGGGATCCGGCACCCATAGACCCAACCCGCGGGTCCTCCAGGGTTCAAGCGGCCAGAGAGTGACTCGGAACAAGTGTGCGAGAGGAAGCGGCGGCGGCGACGCCGGGCCCGGGGGTGGTGACAGCAGGTCTGAGGTGAGAGTACCCGGGCACGGGGTGCTGACAGCGTGAGCCCGGGCGAGGGGACTCCGGGCGGAGAGAGGTCCTGGAGGACCCGACCGAGGGGAGTTCCGGGAGCCAATCTGACAGTGCAGACTGTGGAGACCCCGAGAGGGACCGGGACAGCGGAATGAGCAGGCACCTGAGAGGGGCCAGGACAGCGGGGTGAGGGACGAGGACCCTGGCAGGGACAGTACAGGAGGTTTAGGTTAGGTGTCCCTGAGAGGGACCGGGACGGCGGGGCGAGGGGCGAGGAGCCCGAGAGGGACCGGGACGGCGGGGCGAGGGGCGAGGAGCCCGAGAGGGACCGGGACGGCGGGGCGAGGGGCGAGGAGCCCGAGAGGGACC